>JANHFO010001532.1:51288-61558 GCA_032468095.1 Pareas carinatus
GAAAGCTTTCCCGCCCCCGCCGTGCGGCGAAGCAATTTCCGGGCGCGGCGGGGCCGGGAACTGCTTCGCCTCTGAGCGAGGCATGGCCGGCGGCGAAGGCATTCCCTGCCCCGCCACGCTTGGCGGCGAAGCATTTGCCGTCCCAGCCGCGCTCGGCGGCGAAGCAATTCCCGACCCCGGCGCGCCGTGCGGCGAAGCAATTCCCGACCCCGGCGCGCCGTGCGGTGAAGCAATTCCCGGCCCCGCCATGCAGGCGCACTGACGAGAGCGGCTGGAGGCCCTTCCGCATTCCGCCCGACCTTGAGTTCGTGTGCGGGCGGTTGGCGGGCGGTGGCGCCCACGGGTGCCCGGCACGTCTTTTGCGGCCGTCTGGGCGACCGTCTCGGACATATGGCGAGGTGAGTAGTAGGCCTGAACCCGCTCAGAGGGTATGCCGACCATCCCGGAAAGTCTGAACCCAATTGGTTCAGTACTTTCCGGGATTACTTATCAGACACAAACGCGCCTACTTTTTTATATATATTTTTTATATATATAGATGGAGCCATCTCACCAACTCATCATTACCTTACCATAATGTTAGCAGTATATGTGTTATTTTTCAATATGTACTTTGCTTCAAGAAGTTTAAAATCAAATTAGAAGTAAGCACAATGGGACCTATTTCCAGGTATAATGTTGCAATCTGACTTAGTAATTTACAGAGTGCAATAATACAGCTTTCTTCAATAATACAGTTTCCTTCTAGAGCTGGTTTGTTTTGCTTTGCTTTGTTTTTTCTGGTTATTATCTATTGCATTTAAGAAGAAAATCAAGAGAAAAATAAAAATAACAAAAAGTAGATATAAGATGTAAAAGCATTGTCAAATTACCTAAAAGATCAGTCATTTCAAAATGACTGATCTAAATTTGTACTTTGGAATAATTTATGTTAATTAAATATTTAAGGCAATATTAAAATAAGGCTGTAAATAAAATCAAGCTAGGCAGTTATTAACAATTGTTATATATTGTTCAAATTGTATGTTATAAACTGAAATAAAAAAATTACTGTAATTGTAAGGTAAGAAACTTGGTGGATTTAACAGATCATAAAGATTCTTATAGTTTTCTATTGAGAAAACCCAAACTTTGGATGCAGTATGAAATAAACATAGTTTGTTTTCAATGTGGCGTATTTATTTAGGTTACCAAAGGCATGATGCCCAGCATGTAAATATATATCTTGGCTGGTTAGTGTACTCCATTTTATAGGAAGTAGTTATAAACACAAAATCCGCTTCTTCTTTTTACACCATATGATTAATATTTCCTTGGTCATCTTATGAATAAATTAAAGTACTTCTAGTTCATTCTAACTTCTAGTTCATTCTAACTGATAGGACAAGGGTTAGGTTATGTGACAAAACTCCAATGGAAGCAGTTCTTTTCTAGGTCAATTTCATAAAAAACATTAACGAGCTGAGGAAGATGGCTTTGATAGCACTTGCATGTCCCTTTGGTTGACTAAATCTGTCCATTTGGTTCAGTCATCAACACCTGCAATTACCAATTGGATTTTATAAACAAACTAAAGCAATTTTATTTCAACATTCATTCAAAACTTCATTTGTTTTGTTTTGTTTTATAGATGCTAACGATTAACTTTTTTATAACAATTTAATATTGCATGATGGGGTTGTTTTGACAATACTGTTTGCTTTATCCTTGTTATACTCCCAAATAAAGAGAGTGGACTAGAAATATTATCAAATAAAGAGAGTGGACTAGAAATATTATGAAATAAATGATATTTAATTTAATGCATTCTGATTATCGTCTATAGATAACAATGATAACTCCAAAAGTTTACTTTCCTGTTTGTGTTTATTATATTTATAATTTTTTATGATCTTTTAATTTAGAGGAAATTCTAGGGCTATCAAAAATTATCTAACTGAACATAATGCCACTGCATTTTTGCAAAATATATAACTCCTTAAATGACAACTATTATTTGATCCTAGTATTAGTTGCTTAGTAGAAGTATTGTCTCCCTTCGGGTCATTTCTTACACTCACCGTGATATATGAGTGTTTTTAAACAGGTGGATATTATTGTAACACAAATGCTTTCTTTTCTTTTTAGGTCATTTCTCCCACTCACAGTAATATATGGTTGTTTCTATCAGGTGAATAGGATTATAACATGAATACCATCCGTGGTCCTTAGTCAAGAAGAATACAGATATAGAAAGTCCTTAAATTTTCTTATTTACCTGATCATTATTTTATATCTTTCCTGTTTTATTTTAGTTGTTTATACTCTGCCATTCTTTCATGAGATAAAAGTAGTTTGCCTCTTTCATTGTATTACCCACAGCAACATCTGTGTGAGGTAGGTTTCACTGAGAGAGAGAGAGACTAGTCCAGGGGTCTCCAACCTTGGTGACTTTAAGACTTGTGAACTTCAACTTCTAGTCGCCAAGGTTGGAGACCCCTGGACTTAGTCTCTCTCAGTGAAATCTACCTCACACAGATGTTGCTGTGGGTAATATCACCAATGTTGGAGACCCCTGGACTACTCCAATGAACTTTCAAAAGTGAGGATCTCTCCACAGCTAATTTAGTACAGTACCTTATGCCCAGAGTATTGCTCAATGAAATTGTAATTCAAGTGTACAAATCTATTGAACCAGATCTGAACACGTGAAGAAGAAACTAAAATGGCATTACACCTGATGTTGAAGCCATATTCTTGTAAATCTAAACAAAGAACTTTGAAGATGCTGGCTCAGTTTGCCCTTTTATTATTTAATTATTTAAATTTCTACCCCGCCTTTCTCCCACAGGACTCAGGGTGGCTAACACAATAAAAAACACAATGCAGTACAACACAGTAAAAACAACATTAAAAATATTACATAGGGCCTAATTAAAAATGGGAGAAATGATAAAATAATTTCCACCCGAATCTTAAAAATAGCTAAAACGTTTAAAAATCAGTTCAAAAACCAAATTTAAAATGGGGGGACTAAGGCTCGGCTAAACCAGCCTGCTGGAATAAATGGGTGTTCAGGGTGCGGTGGAAGATCCAAAGGTCAGGGATAGTACGTATTGCAGGAGGGAGATCATTCCAGAGGGTGGGTGCCGCCACGGAGAAGGCTCTCCCCCTTGGGGTTGCCAGCCAACATTGTTTGACCGGCGGCACCCTGAGGAGCTTTTTTTATAAAAAGGAAATGTGGATTTTATTTTAATTGCATGTCATGAATTTGTAAGTGCGTATTAAGGCTTTTGATTTGTGGTTTGTGGTCAGCATGAATCTCTTGATACCATCTTGGATAATCTGTTAGGAGTATTTGTATTTACATCTGTTTAGGTTTTTCTCCTGAAGATGGAAAGCATTTTGTTGAATATCTTTAAAGACTTAAAACCCAATTTTCTGTTAATTTTCACGTGGCTACTCTAAAATATGAAAGAATTATGTAAAAGCAATTTAATTTCCCAGATACATTGTAGAATATTAATTTGCTGTTAGAACAATTATATTCATTTGCTGCATCTTCATTTTTAATTTGGAACCTCTTTTTTGATACTGCATTTGTAAATTGGTTTTTAATAATTTAAAGCTATACTGTGTAATGTCCATCCTGATTGAAATATCACTTATATTACTTTGTAGTAATTCAAAAAACAGATACCAGTAAATTGGGAAGAAGTTACAAGAAGTTGTATTTTCTTGTTTCATTTATTCTGAAATATGCTTACTTGGTGCTCTTGATTTTAATGGAGCTGCTCCATTAAATATTGTCTTAAATAGAGACAATATGTAAAATATTTAAGACCAAGTGCTTTACTCCAGTGGCCTCCAACCTTTTGAGCACTAGGGACCAGTAACATGGAGAAAGGTTTTTCCATGGACCGGAGAAGGCGTGGTTTTGTGTGCTGCATGCATCCTTGACTTGTTTGCATGATCCAATTGCTGGCATGCTGCAAACCAGTGCCGATCCACTGACCAGGGGTTGGTGACTCATGCTTTTCTCCATGCTTTTTCTAGAATTAACCTGCAGTATATATATAATGGATTACAACTTCAAACAATGTTGATGATATCACAATAGCAATAGCACTTACACTTATTTATCACTTCATAGTGCTTGACAGATTACAGTGTCAGCATATTGCCTCCAACAATTTAGGTCCTCATGTTACCGACCTCAGAAGGATGGAAGTCATAATAAATATGTGACAACTTGGTTCTTACAAAACTAATGCCACTGCCACACAGCAGTCTGAGTGTTAAAGTGACAAGTAAGTTATTTAATTACATTCATTGACTCACATCTATGGCACATGGTACCAACAACAAATATGCAGCCATTTTAGAGATATATCACTTAATCAGGATCAGTTTATGAGCATGCAGGTCAATCAGCTTATTACACTACAGACATGCATTTAGCATAGAAGTTTACTAATCCAGTTTAACACTGGTTAATATTCTTAAGGCAGAGATTTAGATTTCATCTATGTTTACAACTGATTTGAAGTAAATCATGTAACAAATCAGTAACAGATTTAACATAAGAAATGTTAAAACTTCATGAAGTGCTTTGTGGCATAACTTTTAAAATGCGGTCTCTGTATACGTTTCTAAACTATATTTTTGAAGCCCTGAGTAATCCAAACAACATTTTTCAGAGAATGTCTGAAAATATTCTTTCTTTGATACATTTGGATTTCATCCATTACGAGCATGGGAATTTCAGTAATAGAAAAAAAAGTGAGACATGATTGTTCTTGCCTATGTTATTCTGAGCTGCCCAAAGTTGATGAATTGAGCAGTATGTAAGCGCTGTGGGGAAAAAACTTAGGTTTAAATACAAGCAATGAAATTTCCTTGTTATATTCATCTTCTTTTCTCAAAGTGATGTTGAGGTTTCTTGCCCAGTGGAATAAACCTACAAAATACTTGAGTATTTCTTAGAAATGCTTGAGTATTTCTTAGAAATGTCAAAGTGGACCTGAAAGCAGGTTGAACTTCCGGTGCAAGTCTGCACATTCAGTGAGCTATTAAATTATAACTTTGACATTTGTCCTGCCCATGAAACTTGATCATTTTAAATCCCTTTTTCCCTTTTATTTTAAAAGCTTCAGGATCCATGCATGCTTCTCAACAAGCATACAAAAGTTTTTCCAATCAGATTTTGGTCAAATGGTCAGTCTTGTTTCTATTCTATTAGAAATGCTTGCTTTGAGATCATTTTCCAGATGCCTTCTATACATGCAAGTGAAAAGAGGTAACATTGGCTAAAAGTGGCCCACAAACATTTGTATCTGCCCTACATCCTGAGTATGAAATTTCAAAACAAAGAAATTTGTCTTTGACTTGGCAGAGTTCAACAGTGTTATGAGGGTAACAAAAGATACATTTTTTATCTTGCTGCTATAGAAATTAGTTCTCGATGTTCTTTCTTAAAATTAAATTCCCCTCTAACTTTGCACAATAAATGATGTCAATAATTATTGTTAAATATGAAAAGGCAGCAGTACTAACAACTTTGATTTGTCGCCAATCTTATTTCCTCCATGTCTTCTGATTGCAAGTTTTCACATTCCTAGAAAGTGTGGATTGTAGGAGAAGAGATGGTTGTCTATGGTAGCAAAAAATCAAAGTGTCTGGTCGCATCTTTTCAATTTAATTGAAAGCTATAAACTTTTATTAACTGTAGCTGTATTTCACAAAAGTCATGTCTTTTAATTAAATTTGCAAGTCTGAAAAGGTGCCACCAAACGCCTTTGATATTTAGAAAGTATGGAGGGTGTCATATTGAAAAAGACTGTTGTATCTCAGTAACGTACAATTCAAAGAGTAATAACAGCACATTTGAAACAGTTTTGTAGGCTCAGATGTGCATATGAAATTCAGGTTCTGTCCTGGTGTGTGGGTACTGTATTGCAGTGGAAAATATGTATCAGAGAAGCAGCTATCAATCAAAGGAGTCAACCTATTCTACAAAGCACCTGAAGACAGGACAAGAAGCAATGAATGGAAACTTATGAAAGAGAGATCCAACCTAGAAATAAGGAGAAATGTCCTGACAGTGAGAACAATCAATGGAACAACTTGCCTCCAGATGTTGTGAGTGTTCCATCACTTACAAAAAGATTAGACAGCCATTGTCTGAAATGATATAAGGTGTCCTGCTTGAGCTGGGGATTGGACTGGAAGACCTCCAGTGTCCCAATTTTATTATTCTAATTCTAATCCTAATTCTGAACCTTTTAGATTGAGTACAATTATCAAGATGATAAAATCCAGTTTGTTCCCATTAAAAGTTGGACTTAGGATGGCTGTAGCAAAGAATATATTGAGATAGTTACAGATAATATGCCAACTACAATAATTCTTCAACCATTCAGACTGTTAGCGATGCTTCAATTTCAATCTTTAATGAGCTGTTGTTGACCTTTTCAAGATTTAAGCAGCTTAGGGGCCAGACTATCTGAGAACCACCTCTCTCTCAGAAATACTGGAGATCTGCTAATTACAACTGACTACTAGTGGCTGACTGAATCCCCACAATCTCATTTTGCGTCCTTTACAACTCTCTGACCATGAAGCTGACCCCAATTTCATGGCCTTGGTGGGAAAGAGATGGGTAGCAGTAAACACACACACACACAAAGCCCCCTTTCCCCCAAGCTCACCCTTTGCCTGTATATATGATATTCCTCTACTCATCTTGCAATCCTTGATTCCTTCATCCTCACCATGTGTTCAGACCCTGCATGCCAAAAGGTGGTCCATTTTGGGAACAGATGATATTTCTGTGGAATGGACTAATGATTTAACTAGCGAAAAGGTAGCACTGTGGTCTTTAAATAGCTCCTGGCTGGAATTTGCTTTCATCTGATAGTAGATGCTTGTTTTAGATCGTTTTATCAGAGATAGGATAATAGAAGATTTTTAAAAAAGCAGAGCAGCAGAGCATGAACTGAAAAAAAAATGCAATTACACTGGTTTTCTGCTCCTGGCAGAAAAGAATCAGCTTTAATTTCAATTGAGGTAATTCCTTTTCAATGAACCAAGATGCATCCTGTACAAACTGTAACAAGTGGCTGTTATTTAGTTAGTTATATACCCCAATGATCATGATGTCAGATTCAAAGCAAATTATAGTAGAATACTATTAAGCTTTTATTCTATCAGAGTTTTTTTTTTCCACATCTCAGTTTAATTCCTAATGTATTGAACCAGTTACCATTTGTATTTACATTGTTTTGGTTTTGAGAGGAAGGAAGAATATGCTTGTCAATGAAATGAAGTGCTCCATGGATTGAAAAAGAGGTGGAATTGATAGTGATGGAAAAGTCAGTTGTTTTGATTAAGGAAAATAATGTATTTAGCTTTGTTTCCACTTGGAAACCAATTCTTGACTTTCTTTTTAATATGTAACTTACTGCACCAAGAGAAGCTTGAAGTCACTACTTTTTTTCCTCTTTCTTTTCCCCCACACTTTCCCTCTTCCTCTTCCCCTTTACTTATTTCCCAATTGCCTTTATTTTTATTTTTATTTTATATTAAGGCAAATTTCAATTAAAAAAAGAACTAAAAGGAAGTTACTGCACTAATAAAGAGACATTCCCCTATAAGAAGTTTATAAGTTAGGCTACTAGTTTTCTAGAAATCTAGATACTCTGTATGAAATTGTGCATATCCCACCTTCTTCATATCTAAATTCAGTTTTATTTATTTTTCCTTCTTATTCAGGTAGCATCTCTTGGAGTTACAACCTTCACATTATGTGCCCTCTGTATAGACCGATTCCGTGCTGCCACTAATGTGCAAATGTATTATGAAATGATTGAAAACTGCACATCTACAACAGCCAAACTGGCTGTGATATGGATTGGAGCTCTATTGCTGGCTCTTCCTGAAGTGGTCCTGCGCCAATTGACTAAAGAAAACTCTGAAATCAGTGGGAACCCACCCGTGGAACGATGTGTGGTCAAGGTCTCTCCCCACTTACCTGACACAATATATGTGCTAGCACTTACCTATGACAGTGCAAGGCTCTGGTGGTACTTTGGCTGTTACTTTTGCTTACCAACACTTTTTACCATCACTTGCTCATTGGTGACTGCCAGGAAAATCCGAAAGGTGGAAAAAGCTTGCACTCGTGGGAACAAGCGGCAGATTCAGCTGGAGAGCCAAATGAACTGCACAGTGGTGGCATTGACCATTTTGTATGGGTTTTGCACCATTCCAGAAAACATTTGCAATATTGTCACTGCCTACATGTCCACAGGGGTATCGCAACAGACTCTGGACCTTCTCCATCTGATTAGTCAATTTCTCTTATTCTTTAAATCTTGCGTGACTCCAGTTCTCCTCTTCTGTCTTTGTAAACCATTCAGCCGAGCTGTCTTGGAGTGCTGCTGCTGCTGTTGTGATGAGTGCATTCAGAAGTCTTCTACAGTAACAAGTGACGATAATGACAATGAATATACCACAGAGCTTGAACTGTCCCCTTTTAGTACAATACGTCGTGAAATGTCCACGTTTGCCTCTGTGGGAACTCACTGTTGATTTATCCTTTGATCAGACTTCCTTCCCAACTTACAATAAAATTGATTTGAGTTTTAGGCTAATTTCATTGGATCCTAATTTTTTTTCCCATGTTGCAAAAGGAAAAGTAAATTGTGTAAAATTTGCAATAGGTTTGTTTGTATATAAGAAGTTTTCTTTGAGAAATAACTTTAGTTTCTAAAAAGAACACACTTAACAGGGAACTTTAGAATCATTATCTTGATGGTGCTAGCATTTCTTTATTAAGTGGAGGCTGAACTAATTTTGGCCACTTCTATTATTTAAACTAATACGGATTTTGGCTTAGCAAGTTATTACTGGAATGTTCTTGATAATATCCACTTTATAACACACATTTCTAAATTTGCATTCCTAAATATACATATTTAATAGTAAGTCTTCTTAAATCCAGACTTCTGCATAAATATGCAAAGGATTCCCTGTTTCTCTATGAACTTTTTAAAAAATGGAAACAAATATCAGTAAGTCAATTTATTTTGAGGCATGTGTAGTATGTGCCTATATATTTTAATAATGAGATTTTAAATTACTTAACCAAGATCATTCTATTCCTTACCCCCAAGTGTTTTGACAAAACTATGTGATTTAAAGTGTTTGAGAATGGTTTTAAATTTATTTGATGTAAATAATTATGAGATTGACAACAGAAACAATAGTATTTTTATTGTATTTCCTGTACTGTTAACCAGCAATTAAACAATTTTACCAAGTAACATAAGAAAACTTCCAAAGGGAAAACAATCATTTTAATGTTGTAATAAAATAACTAAGATGCTCTTCATAATTTGCTGTTCCCGTCAAAAGCATCAATTCTACGCATCTATATGCATTAAGGTGTAAAGTCTCTGCGAGTATGGCCAATTGTAACTATTTAAGGAGTAGAGTAGGATTATATAATTGTATGGGTGGCCTCTTAAGTATGAACTCCAGTTGTATTTTAACACATTGAATTGGAAGTTAGAACATATCCAGACAACAGGTTCCCAATATTGTACACCTTTCCAAAAAAAATCATTAAACAATTCACTTAATTCTGCAGTATACAATATACAGGCTGAAGATAGTTTATTTTTAACAGTTGTTGTAAGGCATGTATTCTGTCTATCCCAATGGGAATTCCCACTCATATTGGGTGTATGACTTGTGGTTTCTATTAGTTTCTTTTTACAGTATTTTCTACAATAAGGGTATGTCTTCGGTCTGTGTATATAACACTTGCTGTAAGTGAAAATACCATTGTAGGAAGTAGAAAATTTCCACAGAATTACTGACAATAAATTTGAAAGGCATACAACGCGTGGTGCATATTTTATTTCCTGATGTTGTTTCTTAGAAATACAAAAACGTAGAATTGAAGTCAAATTTTAGAAAGCTCAATGGTATGTTTATTTTGCCATGTGAAGGCTGTTGACATCTTCTGGAATGATATGTAGAAAAAGATTTTTTTAAAAATGTTGCACTTTTGTCAAACTTGATTGAAACAACATCTGTGAAAACAATGGAAAAAAGCAAGCGTTCTTGGTGTTTTGGATTAGAAATTCAAGCATTCAAGAAATTCATACAATATTTTCCTCCCTATTCCTAATACTAGCCTAATTCCTAACCCTAATATTGTATTCATAACTGTATTTATTCACAGCTTTGGTTTTCCACCTGTTCTTGATGTAATATTAAAAAA
>JANHFO010001532.1:69964-95764 GCA_032468095.1 Pareas carinatus
TCTATCTATCTATCTATCTATCTATCTATCTATCTATCTATCTATCTATCTATCTATCTATCTATCTATCTATCCCTGATTTGATTCACTTTTAACATTGTCCCCATCTCAATTGGAATGCGGTCCTTGAAACTTCTCCTGGAACTGGGAAATGTTAAAATTTCTGCCCTTCTATAAGCAACATGAAACTTATCCTTGTCTGGATAGCTTAATTTGCTGGAATTATACAAGAGCTGAAAGATGTATAGGGTAAAGGGAATGAGGGAGAAAAATGTTTGTGCACTGGATTCTGGGCAATATACTTATTCATTTTTATTTATTTATTTTATTTAGTCAAGCATATATGAGAAAAACAGTACAAGTAGGAACATACTATATAAACATGTAGGTATAGATAGGTATAAATATCTGCATAATAATAAATGAGCACGAATAAATGGGGACAGTAGGACAGGGACGGTAGGCACGCTGGTGCGCTTATGCACGCCCCCTTATAGACCTTTTAGGAATGGAGTGAAGTCCACGGTGTAAACAGTTTGAGGTTAAAGTTTTAGGGGTTTGAGGATTTAACAACAGCGTCAGTTAGTGAGATTCCAGAGGGAAAAGTGCTGATTGCTTAATTCTAGGAGAGAGGGGGGTTGTGGTGACCTAGACATTGAACCAAGATTATGCAATGCCACTCAGACTGAAGCGATCACCAACCGCTAATATAGACAGCAGGAAAATCTCAAACCAGAAAGCTAAACTCTTCCCAGAGTTGGGGATCTTGCCACATTTGCAAATTTTCCTTTTACAATTATTTCAGTAATTATGAAATCATGTTAAATAACTGCCAGACCAGCCTAGGGACAGATAACCACGGAGAGTATCTGCAGGGTTGCCAAGAGTCAATACCGACTTGATTGCACATCATCAATGGATCTGATCTTGGGTGGATCTCCACCCTTGGGCTAGATAGGCAGTCAAGCACCTGCTTTCTGTACGAAAGGCCTCTGTTCCTATCTTTCAGCTGCATCATTTTTAAAGGATTGCAAACAGCCAAGCTGCACGTAATACAAAGTTGTGCTGTAGTTGCCTAGAGGTACTGTTCGCTGAATCACTGGATTCTCCTCTCCTTAGCAAGAGCAACAGAGGTGGAAGGGATCTTAGAGGTCTTCTAGTCCAACCCCCTATAGCAGGAGACCCTATAGTCATTTCAGACAAATGGCTGCCCAATCTCCTCTTAAAAACCTCCAGTAATGGGAACACCCACAACTTCTAGAGGCAAGTCGTTCCAATTCCAATTGTGGAATTCCTAACTGTCAGGAAATTTCTCCTTAGTTCTAGGTTGCTTCTCTCCTTGATTAGTTTCCATCCACTGCTTCTTGTCCTGCCTTCAGCTGCTTTGGAGAATAGGTTGACCCCCCTCTTCTTTGTGGCAACCCCATAAATATTGGAAGACTGCTATCATGTCACCTCTGGTCCTTCTTTTCATTAAACTGGACATATCCAATTCCTGCAACTGTTATTATATTTTAGCCTCCATTTCCATAATCATCTTTGTTGCTCTTTTCTGCACTCTTTCTAGAGTCTCAACATCTGTTTTTATATCAAGACTTTCTATCAAAGGTTGTTTTAAGTCAAGGTTGATCCTTTCCATATCCCAGCTGACCACATGAACTCTGTCCCGACTGAACACAAGGTCCATAACAGGGAAATCTCTTACTCTAGGGGAGCATGACAGAGCCAACAATTTCACTCGGTCAGTCCCTGTTTTGATAGCCTAACTCCCCCAGAGTTTCTGTCCCACGTCCCCTTTCTTCTAGTTTTTTGATGAGAGGGTCTTCTGCACGGCCTACCTCTTTTTTGCCTGGTGCTGGGGCTCACATTCCGGTCCCGGTTGTTTGACGTTTCCAAACGTGAGAATTCAGATTTATTTTCGCACAAACTCATGGATTTTCTGCCATGCCTTGTAGAGTCAGAAGAGATGTAACAAACATGGTTAGGTGACTGTTAAGGTGTGGAAAGAGATCTGTTACAACAAGCAGAGTATTTCCTGTTCTTACTGGGACACTTGTTTAAAAATATTCCCCTCAGAATGGAGGTGCTTGGGTTTGTGCGCCTCGCTTAGCCATCATTCAAAGTTACAGCAGTGCTGAAAAACTGTGCTGTCCTGCTCACTCACATACACACACATAACTGTGGCTTAATGAGTGTATTAATATTCCCCAGCAATTCTCTTCACCAAAAACCCAGAACTGTCCCTATTAAGTCCAGCCACAAGCAGACCAATGCTAGTCCATAGAGCAATGGCCAATGAGTCCACAAGGCACTTGAAAGAATATCAAAATAATGGCGGAAACATTAGAGGTAGAGTCATCCATGATGAGAGATTAGACAGATCTACAAACTCAGCACCAGCTATGCCAGGAAGAATAAACTTTCCAGAGAGGTTCACATCAGATTTGTAAAAAAGACCTCAAAAGAGGAGATACTAAATAAACTAAGAGAACAACCCCTGATTTACAAAAATGAAGAAATTGAAGTACTAAAACAGATACCAAGGAGGATAAGGGACAATAAAAGATAGTATCAGTTTCTAACTAACAAACTACTGAGAAAAGGTATAAGATATAGTGCCTGAGGTAATTTCTCTTAACCGGAACAATTTAAGGTTCTATTTGAACACTATATGGAGAGTTGAGGAATTCTATGTTGAATTCCTTATTCTCATTGTTATGATTAGAGATGAATCAGGCCTTTATTCATTAGGAACTTGCCATGCTTGGGATTTGGGAGGGAATTTGGCCTCCTGGCGATCTAAAGGGAAAGTTGTCTGTTTAAGAATGCTTATCTAATGTAGCTGCCCATGTGACACACAGAGGAGCCAATGAGATAGTTGCCCCGAAGATGACTACCAAGAGGAGGATCCTAAATGGCCCATTGGCTGAACTGCACATGAACTCCCAAGATGCTTCAGTTTTGGCATTTCACACTCCAGAGTGGTTTCTTGTTCTACTCGTAGCATCTTTAGAATTAATTAAAAACAACTTATCCTCCATGTGGACTCGTTGTATGATTCTAATAAAGGTGATTGCAGAGGGCACGACATTCTATCAGAGATACCGAGCACTACTGGAAGAAGAACTACAGGAGGACCAAAATAAAGGAACGTAGTAGGAAGCAAGATGAAGGAACATAGAACAAACAGAGGGAGGACAGAGAAAGGAACTACAAGAAGAGAGACAGCAAGAGGGGGAACCAGAACAAAGAATGACAAGGGCAGCTAAAGCGAAACAAAGCAAATTGAATGAATGATCTAATTCTAAACGAAATTCTCTCCCTAAATGTTAATGGACTGAACTCCCCAGCTAAAAGAAACATAATTTCTAAAAAGCTATGGAAATCAAATAAAAACATGATATGCCTCCAAGAGACCCACATAATAAGACATCATTGCAAGCTATTGAAACAACCCAACATGGGCATTTTATACCATGCTTCAGCACAAAAAGAGAAAAAAAGAGGTGTAGCAATATACATCAAAGACATGTCGGAATACAAATTGATATACAAGGATTAAGAAGGGAGAATACTAATGGTGCATGTGAAAATACAAGATAAACTAATTCTGGTCATATCAATTTATGCTCTAAATAAAAATCAAGAGAAATTTTAGTATACATTATACAAAAAAATGACAAGTTTGGACTATCAACAAATTTGTTTAACTGGGGACTTTAATGCGATTATGGACATAGCACTGGATTAAAAAAGTAGTAAAATAAGGAAAATCGGAAAGAAGAAACTCTCAAAAATTTTCGGGAAAAATGGTGGAAAAAGTACATTTGCAACCAGTCCTTGCATTTTTTATTGTTGAAGCATCCCCTTGGTCACATGATTGCCATTTGTGCACTTCATGGCTGGCTTCTGACAAGCAGTGTCAGCTGAGAAACTGGCAGCAAAATTGCAACTTGTGTGAGGTGTTGTTTCGCTTAACAAACCAAAACGACTCACTTAAGGACCAAATGGAAAGAACTACATCAGAAGTCTGTCAACTTGAGATCTCTGGAGTTGGCAACTTTGAGATTTGTGGAGTTGAACTCCCAGAATTCTTTCTCTCTGAGGAATTCTGGGAGTTGTAGGCCACACACTTGCAGAGTTTGAAAAGCACTGATCAATAGTTAAAGCACTCGTTCCCCAAACTAATAAAAGTAGCAGAAATAGAAAACAAACTCCGTGTTATCAACAGAATCAGTAGATGTTCTGTAAGGTATTTGATGGAGCCAGAAATTGCAACATGCAACTGGCTGAACTTTTCTGTCTGTTTAAATTGACTTCCTGTGCCAATTTAAACTGGTGCTCATTCTATCAAATGCTAAACCTGTCTCAACCTGTGTAAAACCTGACAAACGCTACGGGAAGCACCAGTCAAGCATCCAAAAGGCAGGCTGGATGTCCAACCTTTCCTGCAGCCCAAGTCAAAATAACCATCGAGGGCAATTCCAGAGATCAGAAAGCGGGGGGGGGCATCTGCATTCGTAGTATATTGCAGGAACTGGTCCTCTTTGCAAAATAAACATTTGGTGTCCACAACCCACTGACATTAAAATATATATATATATTTTTATCTGGGGTCCTAGTTCTTTGTAAGAGACCACCAATAATCCAACAGTCCAATAGAAGCACGGCAGTTTCTCAGTGAAGCATATCAGATTATGTCCATGACAGAAAGGGTTTCAGAAGGAGAGGAAAAAAATACGACACTTGGAAGTGTCAAGAGCAATCTGAAGTCATATTTAACGGAATATCAGAATGCCAGAGTTGGATGGGAACTTGGAGGTCTCACTGTTAGGAAGTTTCTCCTTATTTCTAGGTTGGTTTTCCCCTTGGTTAAGTTTCCATCCATTGCTTCTTGTCCTGCCTTCAGATGCTTTGGAGAATAGGGTGACTCCCTCTTCTTTGTGGCAGCACCTCAGATATTGGAACTCTTCTATTACGTCACTCCTAGTCCTTTTTTTCACTAGACCAGTCATCCTCAACCTTTCTGGTTTTGTAGACCAGCCAAGGTGGGGGGAAGGGAGAGGGAATAGTTACTTCCTAGTGGTGGATGAGCATGTGTGCACAGCTCCATTTGCACGCGTGGCTGGCACACGTGCCTGCTGCTGATGCAAGTGGAGCTGTGCACACATGCTTGTGCTCACCCGCTGCTTCTGCCACCTGGTCCTGAATGGACCAAGGACTGGTAGTGGTCCACAGCCCAGGGGTTGCGGATCCCTGCACAAGATAGACTAGACCCATGATGGCTAACCTTTTAGACACTGAGTGCCCAGACAAGTCACGACTAATGAGTCCGGGCTCGTGGTGTCATTGCCTAGCGCCGCTACTCTCTTACTGAGCATGCTCAGCTCTGGGGCAATGCTGGGGCGACTTGGCTCGCGTGCCAGCAGAGAGGGCTTTGTGTGCCTGCTGTGGCATGTGTGCTATAGTTTCGCCATCACTGGACTAGACTAAGAAGTTGAAGCAACGAGATGAGGCTTGGGATGGTCTTTCTCACGTCTGGCAACCTCTTTTTTTCTGCCAGGTCTTCATGTCATTGTCTTTGACTCATTGCCAGCTGATTGTTGATCTCCAGAGAACTACCGGTAAGTCCTCGACCTACAACCACAACAAAGCCCAACATTTATGTCACTAAATGAGACCATTGTTCAGTAGGTTTTGCCCCACCTTATGAACTTTCTTGCCACAGTTGTCGGAAACTCCCTGGGAAAGTCGCAAATGATGATCACATGTACGATGAAACCATTGTAAATACATGCCGGTGGCCAAGAGCCCGAATTCCAATCCCACGACCATGGGGATGCTACGAGGATTGTTGAGGGCAAGGACAAGTTGCAAATCACTTTTTTTCAGTGCTGTTGTAACTTCGAACAGTTGCTAAATGAACAGTTGTAAATCGAGGATGACCTGTATAATCCAGCTGCTGATTAGGCATAACATTTATGAATCGTCTCCAGGGAAATTCTACATGAGCTATTTAGACCTATTGGCTGAATTGCAATGTTCAAACAACATGCCCCAAGCCTATGAGCCGTGGTGGCGCAGTGGTGAGAATGAAGCATTGCAGGCTAACTCTGCCCACTGCCAGCAGTTCGATCCAGATCGGCTCAAGGTTGACTCAGCCTTCCTTCCTTCCAAGGTCGGTAAAAGGAGGACCCAGATTGCTGGGGGCTAATAGGCTGGTTCTGTATACTTCTTAGAGAATGAAGCAGTATGTAAGTCTAAGCGCTGTTGCTATGGCTATTTCTTGTTATGTTTGATTAGTGAGGTGCTCTTATTTCTCATTAGGGTCAGAGGAACTGATCTGGATAGAATGTAAAACCCTCAACTCTCTGCATATTTGTGCACACGTAGGTTAGGGCATTTTTTAGCTTATCTAGTTCACCTTTAAGAGATTTTCGAATAAAGACCCGTAACGCTCTATCTATCCATTTAAACCTCTGGACATCTTAAGGCTCATTAGGAAGCCACCCAAATGCTTAGTTGAGCAGATGCCACACAGAGATAATGCCTTTGGCTATCTGTTTCCACACCGTGGTCAGTCCCTTTTTTAAAAAAAGCATCGCCCTGAGGATAAAATCATGATGCAATTCACTTTGCAATACCTTAAAATTCTTTAGAAACAAGACATGAATGTCATGTCATTATACTTTTTCTTTCAGGTTATTCTTGGATGCCATGGATTTTTCCTCTCTGAATTTGTCTTCTCTCATCTGTGACAAATCAAACTCCAGCAAATTTAAACCTGGTCTTAATAAACGTATACAGCTTTGTATAGCTTCACTGACTTCCTCTCTCCTCCAGAACCTTTACTTTTATTTTAGACTAAATTACACAACAGCCTGACCATATACCAAGATAAAAGATGTTCTACTGATTTATTCTGTAGGAGAAACTCAAAGAGGTTCGTTCCTGCTATAGCAATAGACTTATATCTCACTTCACAGTACTTTACAGCCCTCTCGAAGTGGTTTACAGAAGTCAGCCTATTGCCCCCAACAATCTGGGTCCTCATTTTACCAACCTCGTAAGGATGGAAGGCTGAGTCAACCATGACCCGATCAGGATCGAACTGCTGGCAGGTGGCAGAATTAGTCTGCAATACTGCATTCTAACCACTATGCCACCGGGGCTCTATAGATTAAGCTGTTAGCCATATATTATGGCCTGTATGCAGGTAGTCCTTGACTTATGATCACAATAGAGAAGTGGGGGGGTCAAATAATGTCAAGATGGCATCTGATGGAACCTCTGAGAAACTAGGAGTCATATTTTGGCTTCCAACCTTAGAACCCACCAGAACTGGTGAGAAACCTTAGAAAGATGCTAGGCCAAACTGGCTGTGAAATTCTGGGAGTTGAAGTCCACAAGTCTTAAAGTTGTCAAGGTTGGACACCTCGATTCTAGGCCACACAGTTTGGGTATTCCATACCTGGAGTTGTTGACTGAATTCATTGGTGCGTGATAAACACTCTCTGTGATTCTTTGGTGAAGCTGGCTTGCTTCTGTTATAAAAAAGAAGGAAGAACAAAATGAATATTTCTCTCCATTTCTACGCCTACTGGAACAAATAAGCTTTCTGTTAAAGGTCTTTTTTTACAGTAGGCTAGATTCATTTTTTAAAATAAATTATGTTTGCTTGCTTTTTTTTTTAAATTCACCGCCCAGAGTTTCAATTTTACATAAGGGCCTATATATATTGGTTAAGTAAATAAATACATGGCATTTCTCTATCCCAGTGATGGCTAACCTTTTAGGCACTGAGCGCCTGGATGAGTCACAGCTAAGGAGTTGCAGCTCATGACATCATTGTCTGGTGTCACTACTCTTTCTGAGCATGTGCATGGCCCTGTCATGTCATTGTCCAACATCACTACTCTCTTCTAGGCCTGCATGTGACCCCATGATATCATCGTCCAGCATTGCTACTCTCTTTCTGAGCATGCTCAGCTTTGGGGCGATGCTGGGGCAACTTGGCATACGTGCCAACAGAGAGGGCTCTGGGTGCCGGCTGTGGCATGTGTGCCATAGGTTCGCCATCAGTGCTCTATCCTATCCCTATCCCATTGCAATTTGAGCATGAACTGAAGAGATGAACAGGCAAGGGGGACTGATCAGGAATTTATGAACACATGGGAAAAGAAAAATAACAGGAATTAGAGGGTAGAGTGCTCTATATTGTTTAATCACCTTGGAACTGTTGGATGTCCGTAATTCACCTAACAATCACAAAGTATACCTAGTGCATCTTTCAATAACTTTTTTGATCAGGGTAGACACACACACACTCACACATATAGTGCTTTTTTTGGTCATAGAATGCACCAGAACACAGTTTCGGCACCTTTTTTCTTACAAAGAGAACACTGGACAAAAATCATTACCATATGGTGAAAAACCAGCAATCCTGGGCTAAGATGCCCCTCGTTAATAGATTATTTATTTAAGTTTGTATGTCCTGCTTTTATTATTTTTATAAATCACTCAAGTTGGCAAACATTACCTTTTTCTATCTGAGAGTGAGTGACTGGCCCAAAGTCACCCAGTCACCTTTCATGCCTGAGGTGGGACTAGAGCTCAGTCCCCTGCTGATTGGTCCAAAGTCACCTAGTCGGCTTTCATGCCTAAGGTGGGACTAGAACTCACAGTCCCCTGCTGATCGGCCCAACGTCACCCGGTTGGCTTTCATGCCTGAGGTGGGACTAGAACTTACAGTCTCCTGCTGATTGGTCCAAAGTCACTCAGTTGGATCGGGGCATGTTGACTTCCGGTGTGGTGTTGGTTCATGATAATGCTCACCCACACACTGCTAGACGCACCCAAGAACGTTTTGAGCAGTTCTATGGGGATGTTTTTGATCATTTCCCTCTATAGCCCAGATTTGGTGCCGAGCAACTCCCACCTCTTCTGGCTTCATTCCCAGAAAGGAGATTTCTTTGTAGGAGGAATTTCAAACCTTGTAAGATGTGATGACAAGGGCTTCCATTTGAATGGCGTTTATGTCGAAAAGTAGTGTAATGTTGTAGTTTTCTAATGTGTAAAATAAAAGTTCGGTATCCGGGAGTGTCTGTCATTGATAAACAAACAGAGTTTTTTCCTCAAATTGCCCTCGTATATCATACAATAGAATTTTTCAAGATTTAACTAACTGCTATTACTTTTCATGTGTGGTCGTGAGAATGACCACACATGGAATTTTTGGCCTTCCAGATTTTGAAGGCGTCATTTCCCATCAGCCCTCCAAGATGATCATGGAAGATGGGATTTGTAGGGTAACAATGTCTGAAAGCCACAGATTCCAGCTCCCGATCTAAACCCTGGGAGGAAGAAATAGGAAACATAGGCCTGGTTTTGTAGCTGATAGATTTAAGATTCTTCAAAGATGAGAATTTTTTTCCCCCGCCCAGGACTGCTAGGACTGGAAGGGTTAAATTCACTCTTTTTAAAAAAAATTTAATGTCAACCTGCACATCTGATTTTGATGTGGGATTTTTTTGCCCTTAGTAGGGAACCACCCCAACTCGTTTTCCTGCTTGTCCAACCCGATATTCGAAGGTAAGAGCTAATTTTACCATGGATTAAAAAAAAGGTCATAACCTATTGTGAATTAGCATGGGAAACAGTTGGTGGGTCTGGTTCCCAGGGAGAAAAGGAAGTGAAATGTTATTGTTTGATGTCTAATGTAAGACATAGTTTCTGAGTTTCCCCAGAAAACTCAGAGTGCTATGAAAAGCTGCAGTATATAAACAGAGAGGAAACGCCACTCCATTCTAGCACTGATGATGTTATCTAGTGTGGTAGAGAAATGACTACAAGAAAATAGCCAAGCTCAGAAAGTGCCAAGGATTCCACAGAGAGGGATGTCTTAATTAAAGGGATCCCGTCCCTATGATCTCTAAGGTTGCCTTAGCATTCATTCCTGGGGGAACAAAAGTGGCAGGGAAGGGCACAGAGTGATCACTCCCACTTTGCCACAGCTGGTACAGGATCAAAACAGCAGTCAGAGCAATGCAAAATATCTGAGCTAAACATAGGTCCCAAGGGCTGGCCTCAAAAGCAAGGAGAGGAGGAAACACAGGGGAGAGATCAGTTTTTACGGCCTCTTGAACTCCATGCAGTAGAAACCTTTTCAGGGGAGGAAAAAATCAGCAGCATTATGAAGTTGCATTGCCTCAGAGAAGGAGTGCAGTGGCCCCTCATTTCAGAGGGGAAGGTGGTCTAAAGTGGAGGAAGCAAGGAAGGGCTGCTACCATATTTCCCCGAAAATAAGACCGGGTCTTATATTAATTTTTGCTCCAAAATATGCACTAGGGCTTATTTTCAGGGTAGGACTTATTTTTGCTGCTCCATCTCCAGTTGCAACTATGTACTTCCAGTAAATGCGTCCATCTAACTGACAATCTTAACTAGGGCTTACTTTCAGGGTAGGGCTTATATTTACGAGCAGCCTGAAAAATCATGCTGGGTCTTATTTTCAGGGTTAGGTTTTATTTTCAGGGTTAGGTCTTATTTTTGGGGAAACAGGGTAATTGAGATCCCCATTAATTCGTACAGATGTTTGCACCCACAAGCAGAGCAGTAACCACTTTGAAGGATTGATGGGAGTTTGTCTATTGTTTTGCTAAAGAAGAAAAGATTGAAGTGATGATTTATGGATTTGAGGATAAAAAAGGCTTAAAGAGGAAGGAAAAAGCTAAAATGCCAAGTATTTGATGGAAAGAAGGGTGAGTGGAAGTGATAATACTGTGTTTTTCATACTTTTCTCAAATTTTTCCTCTTCTTTTTCTATCTCGATGCACTTGAGAGAAGTCTTGTTTGGAGCAAGTTTCTACAAGCTTTCAGAAAGGGAGAGAACGTGCAATATTGATGAGTCTCTACAAAGACAATCCTCTTTTTACAGCATCCTCTTACCTCTGCAAGCTTCCAGTTGTCCCGTTAGGACTTTCCTAATCTCGGACACCCACGTGTTCTTCAGTTCCATAGAGGCTGCCTGAAAAACAAAATATATAGCAGTTGCAATACATTCAGACAAGTAAAAGGTTCCCTCGCACATGCATGCTAGTCGATCCAACTCTAGGGGGCGCTACTCATCTCCGTTTCAAAGCCAAAGAGCCAGCGCGATTCAAAGACGTCCCCATGATCATGTGACTGGCATAACTAAACGTCGAAAGGCATATGGAGAGCTGTTACCGAGGTGGTCCCTATTAAGTTTGACCAATAAAGTTTGACCAATATTCTACTTGCATTTTTACATGCTTTCGAACTACTCAGTTGGTAGAAGTTGGGACGAGTAACGAGAGCTCACTTCATTATTCAGCGCTAGGGATTGAAACTGGCGACCTTCCGCTCGACAAGCTCACTGCCTTATCCGCTGAGCCCCCGTGCCCTACTAAATTCAGGCAAGGATTCAGCTAAACAGTTTTGCATATAATATATCTCCCCTTCCTTCCCTTCCTACTCATTTATTTAATCATTTTTATTCCTTTTGGAGTTCTAAATATCTTTACTTGCTGCTCCTTACAAAATGGTCTCTCTGGAATAACAACAGAGTTGGAAGGTACCCTGAAGGTCTTCTAGACCAACCCGTTGCTCAGGCAGGAAACCCTATACTATTTCAGACAAATGATTGTCCAGTCTCTTCTTAAAAACCTCCAGTGTTGGGAGCACACACAAAACTTCTCAAGGGAAATCGTTCCATTGATTAATTGCTCTGACTGCCAGGAAATTCCTCCTTAGTTCTGTAAATCTAAGGACTCTTCCCATCTTCTGCTTGAACGCACTCTTACTGAAGAATAATTTGTCAAAAGCTGTTTAATGAATTAGTATTCATTGTAGTAACAAACTATCAATCAGGACTGACTGGCTGGGAAACAAGTATTAATCTTAGAAAGGGAGGAAGCAAAATCTTGTTCCCTCTTTAGCCTTGCGATGGCCCCAGTACTTATTTTCTCCTGTAATTCTCAATAATTAAGAATATGAATACTATATTAGCAGTGTCAGTTCTGCCTCAGCTCGAAACTTTAAAAATATAAGAACAATCCTTGACTCCATTTAGGGAGAAAGGCATAATTTACTGAAGATCAAGCAGAATACAGTAGAGCAGGGGTGTCAAACCGCTCCGCCACCACCGCCCCGTGGCCACTACACACACCCTCCGTGGCCACCGCCCCCTTGCAGACCTCCCGCGGCCGCCACCTGCAACCCTTCCACAGCTGCTGCCAGACCCAAAGGCTGCCAATATCCCCCCCTTCGTGCTGCCAACACCCCAGGGAAGCACCCCACACCACCAATGCCCTGGGGAAGCTCCCTGCTTGCTTCCATGGCAGTCTCATGCACCGGATCCAAGGAGGCCATGGGCTGGATTCGGCCTGAGGGCCTTGTGTTTGTCACCTATGCAGTAGAGCAAAGCCAGGACTGAAATTTGTGCACCCAAATCCCTAAGTTTAACTCCTACCCCCTCCCTTCAGTCACTTCCCTCTGCTGGTCTTCCACTGTCCAATGGAAGGGTCAGTGGATGTGTTTTGGGAAACGGTCTCTTCAATTCTGGGCTGGCATGCCATTCCCAGCCATCTGGCTTTGAAGTTATGTCTACAGAAGATATGGTGAATAGTGAGCCTTCCCCTCCTCTCCTCCAGCCCCCTCCCCCCACCCCACCCTCCAGACTGGCATTGAGCGAAAGCAAAGGGCAGGCGTGAGAAGGCAGTTCTGACAAGCAGGAGAGAGAAAAATAAACACCTGGAAATGAAGAAAAGGGCAATACCTGAATAATGTAGACCTCCTCTCTGCCGTTGTACCAGATCTCAAATTTCTTACTATCACCCTTGACGTTTTCAGTAATGCCAACAGTGCTCATCTGTTCGAAAGAGAAGTTTGAATACAGAACACGATCACTGGCCATTGCAACGCGTGTTGCTCTTTTTTAGTTCACTTTAAAAGCACATGAGACAGTTTGGTGTAGTGGTTAAGGTGAAACCAGGAGACTGCTAATTCTAGTCTCGCTCTAGGCATGAAAGCCTGCTGGATGACTTTGGGCCCGACCACCAGGAGTGTCACCGAAGAGGCATGTACCTAGGTGCTGGATTTCAATTTTGACATGGAGACGGTGAATATAGATTAGTTTAAAACTAGAAGGTGAAGGGGAACTGGAAGAGTGTAAAAAAAAAGAAGATCAAGAGCGAAGAGAAATCTGTTTTAGTCCAGACTCTATTTGAAGTATAATCTGGCAACTGTTCTACTCTTGGCTAATGTACCATCGTATTACATCCAGCTTCAGCTTTTCTTGTCCTTCCTAATTCCTTCAATGTTTCTTCATATATCTTACTTTTTCAGTTCCCTGATCATCTTCACCGCCATCCTTTGAAGCTCTTCCTGTTTATCTGAATTCAACTTAAAGTGTGGTACTAGCAATAGGCACAATTCTGAAGGGGGGGGGTCTGATCAATTACCATAAGTAATTAAGTAAGAGCCAGGATGGTGCAGTGGTTAAAAGCAGCACTGCGGGCTATTTCTGCTGACTGCCATCTGCCATTAGCCTTCAAGTTCAGCAGTTCGATCCTGACTGGCTCAAGGTTGACTCAACCTTCCATCCTTCCGAGTTTGGTAAAATGAGGACCCAGATTGCTGGGGGGCAATATGCTGTGTAAACCGCTTAGAGAGTGCTGTAAAGCACTGTTAAGCGGTATATAAATCTAAATAATAAAATAAATAAGTTAAATGGAATCATTACTTCCCATCTTTTGGAAACTACGTTATGTTGATAAAGTCTAAAGATAAATTTTCTTTTTTTTTTGTAATGGCATCAGATTTCTGACTCATATTCAGATTGCTATTCCAAGATCTTTCCCACGCATGTTGCCAAGCTATGCTGTACCTGCGTAAGTTGGTCTTTGTCTGTAATAAAGGCTATTCTATTATTTTCAGTTTCTGTTTCTTAAGGTATTCATGCTCAATTTATTTTTGTCTTTCAGTGTTTTAAGTTTTGAATCCCTCTGCAATTTTGCATCAATGGTTATCATCAAGTCATATTTTTTCCTATTTATTAAATGAGCTTGATTTTGATAGTAGTTGGGAAAAAATCAATTTTATGTTTGGGATAAAGCTTTTTCCTCTTGACACAGAAAGTGCTCCACAAGGGCAACAGTTGAATTTACCATTGTTGTGATTCCTTTGAACCTGCTTGAAAAAAAATCTATCCTTGACTTCTGTTGACAAGGCTCCTATCACATTTTAGATTCTAGGATAAATGAAGAAATTGCTGAGTTATTTTGTCCTTGGATGAAACAGAATGAGGCTATATCTTTATCTGCCAGTTGATTCATCAGGTTTATCAAGAAAAAACATTTCCATGTTTGCTTTCCATGACAATTCGATCAATGATAAATAATCTTATTGTATACACAATGTTCATCAATGGAAATGAAAAACAGAAACATCAAGATTTCCTAAGAGGAAAACCTAACACTAGAATTCGCTTTCTTGTTTTCAGAATGAATAATCAGAATTAACCAAGGAGATGAAAAGCCTTAGATGGAAACTTTCAAATTAGTCCAGGTGATTTGGTGTAAAAATCTCTTCTTTTAATTGCCTGATTAAGTTTTATTTTTATTGCTGTTAATTTGATGTGCATATTTAATCTTTTCAAGTTACAAATCCTCACAAGGTAACCTACCTCCTCTAGACTATTTACTCTAGTTTCATTAGTACCGTTTCCCCGAAAGTAAGACATCCTCCGAAAATAAGACCTGCTTACAGTTTTGCTTCTCACTGAAATATAAGGCATCCCCCGAAAAGAAGACCTCCCTGATAATAAGGCCTCAGACTTCCGGTTCTGGTTGGCCTTGGTGGAAAAAAAAGACATCCCCTGAAAATAAGACCTAGCACATCTTTGATTGCAAAAATTAATATAAGACAGTGTCTTATTTTCGGGGAAACACAATAGAAGGGAGTTTAGGAATAGCCACACTAGATGCTCCTAAGGAACTCTGATATTGAAATTACTTTTCTCTGTGCTTCTTGTTTGTGGATATGTGTCCATGCATGGATGGATGGATGAAAGCAGAGAGCAATATGGTGATGACAGAGAAATGTAGACTCTACCAAGCCAAGCCATTAAAAAGGGAATGTCAGTCAAGTCTCAGTTTCCATGGAATCCAATAAGGAGATAAGAGAAACCAAGCATTGTTTGCTTGTTTCGTTTGCTTCATGTGTTCTATCTGAGCATCATCACAATGATTTTAGGTTGCTTTGTGTCGCACTGGGAAAAATAGGCAAGTCAGCAAGCAAATATTTTGGAAATGTGTTATTAAAATGTCATGCTTGAAGAGCAGTTCAGAAAGTTTTATAGGAGGGCAATGAACTGGAAAACCCTGAGCTGAGTTGACAAAGTCTATATTTTAAGGGCACATGCAGCACACATATTCCCTTGGCAGACATTTATATAGGCCAGGATCATAATCAGCTCTTTCAGATATAGTCAATAATTTTATTGGCTCACATATATTAAGATTACTGTAATAACATTATTTCATGTGGTCTGGGTACAAGGTAAAATTGGTGATGTGTGGGAAAATAAAACAGGCTGAGAGTTTTGTTGGCCTCCACAGAAGCCTCATTATAGTGAGTAAATACCTTGTCCCTCATATGTGGTTTTTGCAGCTCTCCTGACTGGCAGCTTGTTAAATGAATAAAAGATTGGTAATGAGAGAGGCAAAATTGGAAAGCTGAGTGATACCTGCTTAATTTCCACTTGCCATGGGTCAGATAACTAATGTTATCAAATTTTGTGTGCATAGTTAAGCAGGCTTCTGTGCAAAATGGACCACCCCAATAGCCCTAATAGATAGTGCAAATAACCACAAAAGGTTATCAAATTGTTCCTCAGTTATTATTTTAGCAACATGCTTGCTTCGTTATCTCCAGCTTATCTTTGTGCATTGAGCCATTTGAAAAGGAGAGGGACGGCATATAAATATGAAAAATAAAAATAAAATAAAGCAATAAAATGGAAACAATATAATAATCCTCAAAATAGATGTGGCAGATAAATGCACATTTCAAGCATCTTCCAATGGTACCACAGTTTATTCTGGTTTCTAGGCTGCTTAAATACTGCTATCCTGCAACATATAATCATTTGGCAATACAATCATTTGACTTCATATATTCATCACTGAAAATTTGGGAGTGGAGGGAAAATTCTGGATTTTGATTAGTGGAAGGTTTCACTAGCTGCTTTTTAAAAAAATCTCTATTAGCTGTATGAAAATTATGTCTTTGCTGTTTGCTGAAAGACAACAACTTTTCTTCCACCAGCAATTTTCAAATAGCAAAATGTCTAGTTGCACCTCAAATGAAGGAATCAAGGAGAGTTAGAACAGTTTACAGGATTTGGATATGAATTTCACTGAAGCAATACCAGGACCCATTTGAGCTTTTAAAAACTAGAGCAACCAGATCTGGGGTGCAAATATATTATCTAGTTAGCATTTGGGTTTATATTGCCACATGTAGTAATGTTACAAATGATTGATTAGAAAACTGTCAGTCTCCTTCCCCAAAACCAAAGAAGACACACAGAGTTATCTCTAAGCAATTGATTCTCACCTATAGGCAGAAATCTTGCCAAACTAAAGCAACTACTTGCATCTTTAAAAATATACTCTGGGAACTTATTAGGAAAGAGCTTTCCTCACCCAGTTTCTCTCATACAAACTATCTAAACATGACAGTCTCCTGGTCTGCTGGAATGTAGCCCCTTCCTCTTGGAAGTCCAGACCACAAGGAACCATTTTGCACTCAACAGCATGAGCATCCTTCCAATCTTGTTTAGGTATAGTTCAGCATCCATCTGTCAATCAGTAGAGGAACCTCTCAGAGCAGACTGAAGTGAATCCTCTTATTAAGAGCTTGCTAACCAGAACCTCCTAGGAAGAGAGAGACACCTGAGGTGGTGTTCTTTCCCAAATAATTTTACATATATGACTTGCAATTGACAATCATTAACTATGAAGGCACATCGAAATGGAGATGTAGAGAGTAAATTTTATGCATGATTTACATACTACTTTCTGTGTATCCAGTGATGATAATAGTTTATTGGTTCTGAATGTTTAGATCTCAAACAGCAGAAATAATACAATACAGAAACATATATGTCCAACCCCAGAAAACGCACACATGCATGCAGACAGAACAAAACTCCAATAGTAATTTAGCAAACACTGGGGACAAAGTTAGGTTTTCAAAAATTTCCAAATCATGTGACAGATAGGACACAAATACACATATTTACTATTGCCATAATTAATGACGGGCTTGAGGGAGGTCAAGGAATTTTCCAGATATACAGATTCCCCCATTTTTGGGACACCTCGCCTCCCCAGCATCTCAGATAGTGATGGAAAGCAAAATGGAAAGGCTTAAAAAAAAAAACTAGGTCAATGGAATGTAAAAAATGTTAAGCTTCCCTGGAGCGTCCTTCATGTTCAATACTTTCTGCCCCCAAAATGTTCTTGATAAATCAAAAGAGCATCACAGTAAAAATGGAAGGTATGGGAAGAAAGGAAACTGTCACAATTCATTACCTTGGCTTGATTCACTGGACTTATCTTAGAGGAGATTTTATTCATAAGATACGCTAATATTACATATTTCCAATTATGCAAAGATACTTTCCACGGATGCTGAATGAAGATAATTAAATAGACCTTCTGTGGCTCCTAAAATCTCTCTTCCTTGGAAACTGATTTCATCAGAATAACTGACATATATGATGTATTTTATATTAGGTGCATTTAAAAAAATAAACAAATCATGTTTAATATTCTTCAGTGTGATTATATGAGCAGAAAATGTTTACCCTATTTGTTTCCATTTCAATCATTTTTCATTTCACATAATAAAAAATCAGAACATGTTATTGTTCATCATAACATAATTTAAGGTCATTCCCCATTCTTTTAATGAAATGGCAAAAACTTTGGTCTAATATTAGGACCTTACTAGCATTTTCCCACTGATTTATAACAATTAAAACAAGAAAACCATGGTTTTTATAGAATATGAAACCCTACCACATTTCCAAACCACATTTAGTCAGATTTTATTTATTATTCAGACCTAGGTGTCCAAGAGGTATCATTTGTTCACAACATTATCAGGAAAATGATATGAATTATGAAAATTATGGGTGTTTTTGTAATGGATTATTATCTCCAGAAAGAAAAATGAGAGCTATCATTCTGAAGATGTTTACAAATTTAATTTGATACAAATAAAGTATAGACACAAAAATAAATGCATTATTTATAGAGGAAAAATCTTATCTCACATCTGACTGTAGGTTTCACAGCAAAACAGATGTTTCAAGTGCTCTTCGCTGTGCGTAAGTTCCTACTTTTTATATTTCTGGCACATTTCTATCTTCACAGATAATTGGAAAAAGTACACATTTTCTTCCTGCAGTGTGTTACAGGCATCGCTACAACCATCAGCTCTAATTGCTCTAGAAACAGAAAATCAGTGGCAGCTTCAAACACATTCAGAACATTAATGATCAACAATTCAAGACATGAGTGGATGATGCTTTGTAAACCACAGTGCAGTGTAAAATCCACACACACACACACACGCACACACACGCACACACAGTGTTCTTGTTTTCAGATTATGCCTCATAGCCAAGAACAGTGTGTTCTGGCTCAATTTCAATCATATGGTGGCCAACAAGTAAATTTGCCCCACAGTTCCTGCATGTTGAAATAGGGCATTATTGTTATCAGTAATGATTGAAACTTTGCTAGGCTGAGGGAAATGAATTCTTCCAAAGCCTAATGATTCATTAATGATTCATTGACAGCTATGTGTAATTAGGATAAAGTGGTGCTTTCATTAATGAAGGGTGAAATAGTCTCCATTGCCTAATTACTACAGATGGAGAAAGTAGAGCTGATTCTTGATAAAATGCAGAAAATTATATGCAAGTTGCATCTTCGTCTTTTCCCAAATCCCACATCATTAACCTTGATTTGCAATCATGACCAATATTATTGAGACTTTCCCCATTGTGATCTAGACATTAACAGGATAACTAGATAAAGTGGTTATAGTTTAAGGCATGGTAGCAGGCATGAAGTTAAAATTATTTAACTTTAGATGGAAAAAGATGAAGATGAGATTATTCTACTGAATCAACAGGTTTAAGCATTTCTTTGGAAAATACATACTCTCACGTTTCTCTTAAAATAACAGTTGAGGCAGCTTAACAGTGTTTAAAAGTTTAAACTAATGATAGAGGTACAGATACAACAAACAAGTAAACATGTAAGAAATAACAGCGGGAAAAGCTACATTAAAAAGAACAACACCAAAATGGATTTTTTTAAAATAAAGAATGACAGGAAAATAAGAACAAGGTCATTTAACTAACTGAAATCAAATGTTTAAATATTTCATAACGGTTCAGCAAAACTAAGAAAATATGCTCACCTCCGTTTCTTAGTGGAGGGAGCCAGCATTGTCTGAAAATATTCCCGTGGTCATGTGGTCAGCATGACTATATGCCAAAGGCACACAGAATGCTACTATCTTCCCATTGAAGTGGTACCTATTTATCTACTTGCATTTGCATACTTTTGAACTGCTAGGTGGGCTAGAGCTGGGGCAAGTAACATGAGCTCACTTTGCTGTACATTGCTCAGGTGTCAAGATTGAAAGTTCTGGCAACTACTTGGCTTTTCATTTCCAGCTTGTCATTCCTGGGGGAGGGGGAGGCAGTGTAAAGGTTAATCAAAGAAATTCCATCTGTAGATCGTGAGATCCAGCTACAGACCTCAAGGCCATTTCCAGCAGGTGTGAATTGAGCAGACAGTTTTCATAACAAAATGCATTGTTTATTTTATCATGTGATATCTTGAAGAGGTATGCTCATGGGAAATCTAAGGTTTAATTTATAGATCTTTATGTAGAAATTTCAGAGTCAGTTTTTCTTTCGACTGTGCCTTTTCAGTATATTCAATAAATCTTAAAACTTTTGGATTTGAAATGTCCCACTAGTTTTATTCTGGATTCACTAGCGGGACCGTTGACATTATGTCTCAAACCTTGACTGTCAGCTTTCCAGCTGACAAGCTCAACATCTTTGAGCTATTGCACCCCCAGATAGGCAGACAGACAAACAGAGATATAGATTTATTTATGGATAAATGTGATCCATAAATAAATAAACCAATTAAAACTCCTGAGAAGATGTAATAATGGCAGTTCTCCTACAGGGCTTTGTTAGGTGAAGAAGGTGGGAAGTCATGGCGATTTGAAAATGATGGAAAGACATATACTTCATGGTGTGCTGAGCCAATTGCTAAATATTCTGGAATTTTGTGAGCTGTATGAGAGCAGAGCCATGAGGTCTAGTGTACCAATCAAAAGTTGGTCAGTGAGCAGTGCAGGGTGAACATCAGTAAATCTGTTTTTTGCATACTTATCAGCACATCATTTTCCCACAGTTTCATTTAATACTACCAACAAAAATTAAAGAAATCTCAAAAGTTCTAAACCAATTGCACGAGAAATTAGAAAGAAAGTCTCAAGTATTCCAAGTGTAAGGGAGAAAAAGAGAAACCTTGTCATGGAAGAAGAAAACAATTTTAGAACGTGAAAGATAGAGATTGGTACAATATTATAGGCTCCACTCAGATGTCAATTAGCTTAGTGTCACTAAAATATATCACGATATCCTTCTGCAAAATGCACAAATCGCTCTCTGAATTCGATTTCTCAACTTTAGCACCTTCATGTGGACTTCAAGTCACAGAATTCTCTAGCCAGACATATTTTTCAAACTTGGCAAATTTAAGGTGAATGGACTTCAGCTCCCAAGCATGCTGGCTGGGGAATTCTGGAAGTTGAAGTCCATACATGTTAAAGTTGCCAAGGTTCAGAAATAGGAAATACCTGCCTCTTTGGGAAGCCCAACAATAGAATAATTGCTTAATTTAGAAGAGACTAAATTCTTCCAGTGTGAATATTTCATGTTTCAAGAAAGGTTTTTTTTTCATGCTACAAATTAAATTATTAAAGAGTGAGCTTTTGGTCATAAATAATGACCAAGAACTATATTTGAAGATGGGATTTTTACAAAAGATTAAAAAAAACAAGGATAGGGAGAAGGAACATTACGGATATTTCTATTTGGGCCCTCTGGGCTTCTCTCATTTGACTACTGGTGCTTTGGGCGGGCTAGGCTGCGAGTCTTGACAAGGCTGGCAGGACCCCACCCAGACTTGGATCTCCTTATCTAATCCAGGCCACCATATATAGCTATGGGCCAGGGCCTTCATTCGCACAATCCCCGGGTGATCATTATGGAGGGTTTCCAAAACTCTGTGCTGTAAATTATTTGGAATTACCACTCTTTCCCCCTACAACAAGCACCCCCCTTGTACAAACAGTTTGGTACGCCTGATTACAAAAGATGTATACATTCAGACACTGAGTCCTTAAGTCACCCCTTCCAAACTCAATTGATGACAGCTCTGAGTATGGGGTCTGTTGCGGACTCCTTGGCGACTTCTGACGATGTTGCGATGCCCTGGTCCAAACTGTCAATGAGCAAAACGGGGTCCTGGGGGCATAGATCATCCACGCAGTGTGGCAATGGGCACTGGCTAAGGGTATCAGCATGTTCCAGGGTTCGCCCAGGCCGGTGCACTAGTTTGTAAGAATATGCTGCAAGGAAGATTGTCCATCTGAGCAATTGAGGTGATAGAATGGGTGGAGTGGGCTTATCTCTTACCAATAGTCGGAGCAGGGTTTTGTGGTTAATGATTAATTCAAAGTGACCAAAAAGGTAGATGTGAAAATGTTTGATCCCCACAACTAGGAGCAGTGCCTCCCTGTCCAGCTGGCTGTAGTTTCTTTCGGTGCTGGATAGGGTGTGGGAGTAAAATGCAACTGGTGCTTCAGTCTCGTTGGAAGGCCAATGGCTAAGCACTGCCCCAATACCCACCGGCGAGATATCGCATGTTAGCATGAGTGGTAGGATTGCTGAGTGCTGAATTAGGAAACTGTCTCTGGAAAGCAATTTCTTGACAGCTAGAACCCCAGACCCAAGGGCAGGCCTTGAACAGCAGCTGGTGTAAGGGATCAGCAATTGATACTTTGTGCTTTAAAAACAAGCTATAGAAATTAAGGAGGCCTAAAAATGACTGTAATCTGACCTAATTTCTAGGGGCTGGGGCTTTTTGAATGGCTTCTACTTCATCGGCTGTAGGGTGTATGCCAGAACCGTTAACCCTATACCCCAAGAACTCCACCTTGGGCACCCCTATGGTGCATTTTCCTTTCTTAGCCCTGAGCCCTACTTCTCTATGCTTGATTAGGACTGCCTTTAAATGGTTGATTAGCTGATGTTCATCCATTGCTGCAACAAGAACATCATTGAAGTAAGGGACGATTTTTCCGGGGTCAATATTGTGCAGTAAATGCTACACTATAGGAACTGGGTAAGCATTCTGATGCAAAGCTTTGTTGACTATGCATTTATAGTCAGCGCAGATATGCGCTGAACCATCCTTTTTGATTGGGGTGACTATTGGGGTCTCCCAGCATGAATGATCTGTGGGCTCCAATATGCCCTGCTGAATCAGCTTATCCAGCTCAGCGTCTATTCACAGTTTGAGTGTGTGAATGGCACTCGGCACAGTTTGAGGTGAATGGGGGCTATAGCAGGGTCTAATGAGAAGGAAATTAGAGTCCCATTATACTTACCCAGCCTCTCGTCAAATACATCCTGGAATTCCCTCAGGAGGTCCTTGACACCGGATGTGTTGATCGCATGAATCCCAGTGAATCCTAGTCCCAAGGAGTCGAGCCAGTTGAGTCCAAGTAGACTGGGAAGGTCGCCGTTTGCGACCATGGATGACAGTTGCCTCTGGAACTGGTGATATCTTACATTGAGGCAGATTGACCTCAGAATGGGGATTCTGCTTCCCTAGTAGTCAGAGATTTTCAGGCTGGGCTTCTCCAGTTGGCTCAACTTAACTCTGGAAAGAATTCTCATTAGGGTCTTTTTCAAAATAATAGTTACTGAAGATACTGTGTCAACCTCAATTTCACATGGAGAGTTCTCCAAGTGAACGGAGATTGACATCTTCTTTCGGCAAGGTGCATTAGCTCTGGTTACTCTTGTTTGTTTCTGCCGTGTTGGCATGGCTGCAGAGTTTCTTTCGCTTCCATGTCTTCAGTTTTCTCACCTCGGAATTGCTTCGACAGCTGACAGGAATGGCAGCTCCACAGACTCGAGTCAGGTGTTCCTTTCAGTCACAGCGGTGGCATGTGACATTGCGGAAACAACAGGTAGCCCACTGGTAGGGTCCACCGCAGCTGGCACAGTAGATTGCCCAAATGTCTGGTGGAGCCCCTTTTTGCTCTGATGTCTTATTCTCAGTGGATTCCTCATCGCTGATGGGCGAGGTGTCAGATTCACACTGCTCTTGGTGCACAGCAATGCCAGCTTTTGGCTTGGTTGAAATGGTTGTGCCCTTTTACATCGATTCTGCTGCCTGGATGGATGTTTCTGTGGCTCGAGCCTCATCCAAGGCAGACTGTAGGGTTAAATTAGCCTTGGCCAGGAGTCACCGCTGTAATCGGATGTTGCGAACTCCGCAGACCAGTTGAGGAGGGTGTCACTCAGACTGGTGAATTGGTAGTGGGTCACTGCATTTCATAAAATGGCCACGTACTGGTTGACCATTTCTCCCTTGCGTTGGAATCTTTGCCGGAATTCATACCGGCACAAGATTTGGGAGAGAACCGGCACGTAGTGATTCTGAAGGCATGCTAACAGCTCTGGCCATGGTATAGTATGTACCGTGGCTGGCTCTGTTAGAACCCTTGCAATGTGGAAAATGTTGTGGCCACAATGATTAAGAACATTGTCTGTTTAAGATTGGGAGGCAGCTCTGTGAAGTTGCTGGCCTCCAGGAAACACTCGAACCGGGACATGTATGTGTCCCAGCTCTCCTTGGACAGATCAAATGAAACTGGCGGGTGGAAGGAAGCCATTAAAACAGCTGTTTTGTGGTCATTCTTCCAAATGCCAGGCTAGATGGCTAGTTGTCAGCTCTCTTTGACTCTTGCCCTTTATCCCACCTTCATCGTCACTGTTGAGTTAGGCGAATAAAGGGTTAAGAGATGGCTAGCAACAATTTCTGTCTGAATGGAGGAAACCAACATTTTAAGGGTGGTGATAGGGTGTTATAGGGGCAAAATGAGCTTCAAGATCCAAGAACCGATTTAGACTCTTCCTTTTGAGGTGGTAAAGGGGAGGTTCTGGGGTGTCTTGGTTAGTTGTATGCAACATGTTAACTGCACGCTTTGCATGCATCAATAAGAGTGTCATGTAAATTGTAAACCACAGCTAAGAAAATAAGACTTAGCCCAATGTATGAATCCATTCAAAGGTTAAGACAGCAGCAGAAACGTAAGAGTCAGATAAAAGTAATCATGAAGGATTTGAAACTGGACCAAAAATATATATAATAATATATTTGTTAATGCCTAGGGATTATATATATAAAATCAACACAGGTAGCATAGTGCAGATACTGTGCTGTGAGAGCACAATTTATGTTTCATTATTTGGTATCATATGTATGAATGGAGCCCAGGATATTCAGGTGGACTCAAATATCTGCATGGTTCTTTTATATCAACATTTAAACCATTAGACTCCCTCGTTTCTCTTCAGTTGCTCAGTTCATCTTGACTTTTCAATTCTAAATGAAATCTGTACACTTTATTTATATTTTGCAATTGCACTTAACAGGCCATTCAGATATGGCTAGAAGGTGGACTATATTTTTTTAAAAAACTAACAAAACAGAAAATCAATATGATAGCATCCATTAAAAGAAGAATGGAACAGTTACTGCAAACCCAAGCTTAAATATTGTTTGGGGAAATATGGTACGTTTAAATAGCTCAAATCAGGCAATATATTATGAATGCATATCTTATGCATTTTATAGTTTAATGGTTTTCTTTTATACAATAAATGCCTCCCCCAGGGGACTGTTGCTGCCATATGATGGCAGAAGCTCAGTAGCTTCAAGGACTCTGAAAGCAACATCAAGGGAAAGATGAGGTCCTTGATGAAATCATTTTTGCCAGTAAAATTCAAATGTAAGATAAAGTTCTTATGTTATGAGGACAGATGAAGCTCTGATGCGCAAGAGGAGCGAGATCATCTAAAAGAAAATATTTCAAAATCAATTCCCAAGAGGATATTAAGAAGCTCTTTTGTATTATTGCCAAGAAAACTGCATGGCCTGCAACATTTGAACAAATTTTGGGTGCCAAATGATGAGAATCCCTGATTGGAAGGCACTTTTAAATACTGGGGAAGAACACAAATGTTTCAGAAGTAGACTTGACTAAACCAAATACAAAAAAAACTAGTCCCTGATAAAATAAGTACTTAAAAAGGAGTTGCTTTTTCTAGCAAGTATTAAACTGCTGTAAATATGATTGCATGAATAGGTATGATGAAAAGGAGAAAAAGATTTCCTTACAACAAAACAATAACTCAGAAAACCTAGAACATCTTGCGCTTACAGCATTACAGTCCGGTTTGGAAGCATCACTGCTTCAGACAGGAAGGCAGTGCAGAGAGTGGTGAGGATGGTTCCCACCTTTAAAGCGCTCCATGGCATAGGGCCCAGTTATTTGCAGGACCGCATTCTGCCAACCGATACCTCCCGCCGA
>JANHFO010001534.1:5377-15813 GCA_032468095.1 Pareas carinatus
TTACCCTTTACTATTGTTGATGTTCTATATGCTTGACTAAAATAAATAAATAAATAAAAATAAAATAAATAAATAAAATACATTTTTAATTACTTTGTTAGTCTTGTGTCAGACTTTCTTTGTAAGCAAAAAAAAAAACCAAAGTAGTCAAAACCTCTGCATACTTGGAGAGCCATTCATCCTAATTTGTTCAGGAATTTGGAGGAGGCGCTTGTTAGATTTTTGCCAACAGGCAGATGGCAAAAATTCAGACTCATTGATTTGCTTGTGTTGAATTTTATCTGCAGCTGGAGAAATGTCAGGATACAAATGATATCTTCTATGTATGGTTCAGAAAGTCAGAAGTTGACAGCGAGTTCTTTCCACCCCCGCTCTAACCCCCATATGATTAATTATGGATAAGAAAAATTAGATTTTGAAATGTATTGTGACGGAGTGAGAAAGATTTTCTCCTGCTCCCAATTATTTAATGGCAGCAGCATAAAATGAAGTGAAGAATATTTAAAGGAGGGAAATGGACTGCCGTATGAATTTTGAGCTAAGCCCAATTCTGTACGTGAGAAAGATTGATAGGCATCAGCCCAGAGATCCTTTATTCACAGTGTTTAATTAGCAAATTAAAGATGGATGCTTTGTGTAAAGTCGAATGCGGAACTCCAAAAGCATTTAAATAGAGATCTTATTTTTTTTAATATCTGAAATTTAAGGAAAACATTTGCTCTTACAAGTTATCTTTTCTTGAGGGGGAATATTTCCACCTTTCAATGTGTTGTCATCAGTGATGCTAGAAGCTTTTGTAACACCCACTAGCAGTTATGTTTGTACTTGCAATTTGAGTAATATAGATGTTGGACACTGTTCTGCTTCTTCATACTCATTTTTTTAAAAAAGAAACACCCCCTTTTCAGTTAAATTGTAGCTAGATTTGATACATTTTATATGTCTTCTGTCAGATCAGTATCAGGCAATTTCTGATAGGAATGTTTATGTCATTGCTTCTGCAACACATTTATTAATTCAACTAAAGTACTTTTGACTACTTAGTTCCTGCTTCTCCTGAGCCTTTATTAATGGTTGTCCAGTCTGTTTTGGTGATCATCATTACATCTGATCTCTGTAAATCATTTTGAAGATGGCTTTGCCATCTTCTCCAAAGATTGAGAACATGAAGGAACATTCTAAGCCAATCAATGGTTCATTCAGCTAATTAACAAGTTACCCCAAGTTCTAGAGAAACTAAAATTCTTTCAGCTTCTAAGCCATGCAAAAAAATAATAATCAGGTAAATTTTTAGAACCATCTCTCTCCAATTTTCATTTCTGTAATATGTGCCTTTGTCTACAAATAATCAGAACAGTAACTATAAAATGCCCCCATGGAGCTGACAAACAGCCATTCCATTGTAGCAGTTAAAACTCTTTCATGATCATGGTATCTCCCCTGCTAAGTAAGTATGAAGGTAAAGTGTTTTTTCTAGCTGTGATGATAAAAGGCTAACATGCTAGTCATTTTGCAACCAAGCACTTTTCTCAACGTGTAAAAATGATTCCATGTTGATGTATGGCTGAAGTGAAAAACAGAGAAAGACAGATTTTAAGAATGTCTATAATAGACATCTGAAAGAGAACAGCAAAGCTTGCCTTCACGGAAAAATGGGGAAAAGGAGAAAAACTTGCCCCATTCTAAATAAGTGGAAAGAAAGAAAAAGTACTCCCACGCCCCCAGTCCATCACCCCCAAGTATTGGCCAAAACCAAACCAAGAAACAAAACAGCAGTATTCTGTTGTTTTGCGGCTGACAGTCCCTCACTGAAAAAAGGGTAAACACTGAGAGAAATTCTGACCATTTCAGACTATTTCACCTTTCTTGACATGATGAATGTACTTTATGATTATGAAGGTATCCTATGATTGTAATCACAGTTTGTCAATTATAGCCTTAGAATTGTAATCACAGTTTGTCAATTATAGTCTGTATATAAAAATAGAGTATGTACACCGGAGACAAATTCCTTGTGTGTCCGGAAACACTTAGTGAATAAATAAATTCTATTCCATTCCATTCCATTCCATTCCATTCCATTCCATTCCATTCTATTCTATTCTATTCTATTCTATTCTATTCTATTCTATTCTTCGAGAATATTTAGAAGGATACACCAAGATCAAACACATCTGTATACATTTGAAAGTGGAAATGAATATAATAGTGTGAATTTCCCCCCAATCATATACCAAAACCAACAAAATGTGGTTGCTCTTAAGGTTTCACACAACTTTTAAAGACCTGTGGACAGAATACTAGCTTTTCAGAGCATCCAGAAGTGGTGGGAGAGTTAAGTGTTCTGATTAGGGGGGGGCGGAGAGAGACCTCCCATAAGTTCCGGTAAGGTCCCATAGCACAGCTGGAAATATCACCGTCTCATTTATCAAATGACAGCAGAAAACTCAACTGAGCTTACTTTAAACTGGTACAAAGCACTGTGTGGAAGTTTCCTAAATCACTTGGCATGAGTTGTGCAAAACTTCCTTTGGGTCAAAACCTTCTTAACCAACTTCAACAAAATCTAACTGCCAAAGCAGCAGGGAAAAACAAATGGCTTTTTGTTTACAATTTAGTTCTTCAACAGTCATGTTGTGCAGCAGCTAATTAAGTGCTGGGTGTTTGCTCTCCAATAGCTAGACCAATTATGCAGGCAGAAGGAAGAAGGGCACTCTTTGGAAACCAAATCTGCTGGGAGGCAGGAATTCAAACTGATGCAACTTTTGTCTGGTGGACTTGTGATAAAGCAAAGAAATATTGGGGCCAGATTTTTGTCTTAATTTAGAAGGTTCTTAAAGATACATTTATAATCATACAGTACATAAGCATAAGATACATTCATAATTATAAAGTATACAGACATAAGATACATTCATAATCCTATAGTACATTCATCTTGTCGTGTATATATAAGCTGCAATTGACAAATTATGATTTTAATCATGAATACAACCACAATCATAAAGTACATTCATCACGTCATCATCTTATAAAGTACAATCATTTCATCATGTCATAAAACACCTTTCTCATGCCATATGATACATTTTTGTGATAGGTTTAGAACAGTTGTAGGATACTAATGATCATTCTACAAGTCAAAACAGGGGTACCAAATGGACAACTATTTTATATCGTAAGATGTAAGCAACAAGTTAATTGTTTATACAACTAAGAAAATAGGTAATAGGTAAAAGGAAAGATGAAAAGGTAATAATGATATATTCCTACTGGATAATTTAAGAGTATTGTGTAAGTTAGTTGTTTAGCAGGTTGACGACATGGGGGAAGAAACTAGCCTTGTGTCTAGTTGGTTTGGTTTGCAATGCCCTGTAGCAGCGTCCGGCGGGAAGAAGTGGAAACAGATTATGTCCATGGTATGAGGGGCCTAATTATTTTCAGCATACTGGTGAAATGAACTTGGCAGAGATTGCAAAGCTGTTTTAATTAACAAGAAGAACTTATCCAGTTCTGTTTCCACTTGTAAACTGCTTTTGAGCTTTATGACTGGAACAGACAAAAAGGAAACTTTGATTTTATGTTTTGATGATTAAATTAACTTTGTTGTTATAAAAAAGGCTTGTATTTACAAGAAATGTAAAGCAAAATGTTAAGGTTGTAACTGTAGTTTGCATTCTATTGCATCAAAAAACTAAGAAATCACTGGTTTTTTTATTTCTTTCTATACCCTCACGTTCTTTGCCCTTTCTCTTTCTTTTTTTGAACTTTGTTTCTATTTTTTATTTTATATTATAATAAAGCTTAATAAATAAAAAAACATTAATGCAGCCTCTTACAGTATAGGTTCTTCCAGGCTGATGGTCTTGTGCAGCTACTGCATCTTCCCTTCTGAATGGATCTTTTGACGTAAGGAAAAAAAATTAAATGAACAGAAAATACAAGATTAGAAATGGACAAGATCAGTATCTGAACATGAGACACAGCATTATATCTGATCTGGTAGGACTTCAGCTCAGAAAAATGTTTATTTTTTGCCTTGTGGATCTTCCTTATCTTATAACTTCTCTTGGAGATTTTTGAGGGAAGATGAATGCTGATGATCATAGATTAAGAAATTAAGGCAGCTGGGCTAGTTTATCCAATTTTGAAATAAGTGCATACATATTGCCACATATCAAGGCAGATTTTCAGAAAACAATTAAAACTCAACTCTAATCTTACCTATATCAGTGATGTTGATAATGATGTAATAATAAAGTCTCTAATCAGATGAGACAAATTTGCTCAGAGCACTCTACTCAAGCTATGACAAAAACCTCAATTCATTGCTGAGGCTGTAGGTTTGGTTGCCATAGAAGCAAGTGATGTTTTGTACCAGTTCAACTTACCATTAAGGCCAAGGGCTATTGAATTCAAAAGCCAAATAACAGATATCAAAAGAAAGACAACCATATATTCAAGGATATCAAAGAGTATTGGTGTCAGATAGGAATTCCATCACTCCCAAAAAGAAAAAAGCACAAAACTAAGAGATTAAATAATCAGTGGGCAGAAGAAAGGCCATAAATTACCACAATCAAGCAGTTTAACATTAAGTATTGTCAAGGATAGATGATAGATTTCCAATTTTTAATATTCTATTTATAATTGTCTTAAAAAAATCTGCAACTATCTCATAGCTAACTAGTTCAAATCAGTATATAAAATATATTCCTGCCATTATTGCATTTCAAATTACAAAAATGTATGTCCTAAGTCATGGCATTAATAATGAAATAATTGTTGAATGGCTTGGGTTCATGCATCATACCAAACTGAAATAAACCATTTTATGTGTTAAAGCAAAACTATAACTGGCACAATCCTTAACAGGCTTTTGGTCCATCCATATTAGTCTATATTTAGTTTTGTTTTCTATAGCAAACTGAACATGTGCTGATCACTTTACCTATCTCCATGAATTACCCATAAGCATAATCTCATTGTCCAACACTTCTCAAAATCTTTATCCTTCCTTCATCTTTTGAAAGATAGCAGCAGCTGAAAGTATTGCAGGAATTTTTTAGAGATCATATGATAAAAGACTTGGACTTCCAGCACTTGAAAGTTTTCACTACTACTAAACTATGGTCTTCTAGAATGTGTTCTATAGCAACTCCTAATAGGGCAGCTTTGTAATAGATCCTAAATGCAGAGTGTTTATTTATTTTTATTTTCTTCCACTATGGGAAAATAATTTTGGCTTCTCATGCTGCTGTTTCTCCAGCCAACTTCTAAGAATACGCAATCACCATCTTTTACTAGTAGTACTCTAATCTTCAGGTACAGACTCAGTAAGATTTACTCTACATAGAAGCACCAGGATACTGAAACTAACTAGGAGTGAAACACAGTCCTAGGGCAAAAATAAAATATCTTTCAGTTCCACATTTCTCTGGAAAGGGGAAGGAAAGAGCAATATCTTAAGGAATTTCTTTACATGTTGTCCTAATCAAGTGGGAATGTAATTTAAGTTCATTGAAGGCCAAATAGCAAAAACGTAATTCCAAAAAATGCTGGGCAATGAACAGCATTATTTAAATGCATTTATTCCACACTTCATAAAATTGTTTTCTTCTTTTGTATAACTCACAGCTAGAATGTCACACTGTGAGCTGTTGTAACAAGATTGTCATGTAAATAAATTGTGACAGAGGAAACACCACCTAGTGCCTTCATCTGGACCACAATAAGGATTAATTTAATATAGAAAATATCCAAGGAAAAGTTTTTGGTCATACAAGTTAATTAAACACAGAAAAGGCTTCAGGATCAGAAAAAATTGATTGAAAGTAAGTTATATTCTTTTTCTTACCCCTAGGATGGGTGATACCATTTCAGAGAAAATTAGAATCAGCAAGGACTGTAAATCTTCTTCAGGAATGTGCACATTGACAAATATGTTCTAGAGCAGACGTTTTCAACCTGGGGCTCCAGGGACCCCTTGGGGTTCGTGTCAAGTTGCCAGGGGGTCTGCAGACAGGTCAAGAAAAAATGAAAAAAGTAATATTAATTGTTGATTAATAATTAGTTGAATTTGTGGGAATGGGGCCTGCCATGTAGCAACGACATATTTTGGGGTCCACAGGTTGAAAAAGGTTGAAAGCCTCTGTTCTAGAGGAATACATGAAAGAGAAACGTGTAACATTTGGACCTTTTTAGTAGGTGAACATGATTAAGGTGTATAAAATTGTGGACAGTATGGATAAACTGTACAAGGAGAAGCTGTTTTTCTCCTCCTAAAGTACTAGAATTGGAGGTTACACAATGAAATTGCATCCTGTAAAAAAGGTGATTTTTTTTTACAAAGGTTATAAATAAGTTGTACATATTTTTTGCACATTGATAGGTTACAAAGTAGTCTAATTCCTATTATACTGGGAAAGAAAAGAAAGGAGAAATGCTAAAATTGTGGTATTTTAAATGGAAAGTTCACTTATCTCTGTGTGGTTCCAATAGATTGTTAAGCAATTTGCTTCAGAGGTCTTGATACAAAAATGTTGGTAATTTGATTGTGAGAATGCTATGCCATGCTATGTTAAATTTATAGTAAGCTGATATTATTTTTGACTTTCTTGAACTATACTAGAATGGCATTTATGTAAAAATAAAGACACTTTTGTCTCAGACAATGACTTAAAGGTAAATACTGTACTATCAGTCAAAGATCCAAGAAACGGATTTCAAAGGAGATTTGACAATATTTTTCAATATTCATTCATTCAATATATTCAAACCAAATGAAACTTTGAATATGACTTTTTGGGGGGCAAATAATTGCAAATTGATGACTCTTGCAGCTTGTGAAATGCAAATAAGATGGAAGCTCGCTTTTTCTCTGGGAGGCCAATGTGATATCTACCACCTCAGTTGCTACAAGCAGGGAAGAATTCTTGCAAGGTTTTGTTGTTATTTAATTTATGAAGGACTTGGCAAAAATGTCACAGCAGCTCTTAGGTAGATCTCCCAGAAAGATGTAAAACAATAGATAAGAGAAGAGCTGTATTACCCACTTCCTTTTTCCCCTCTTTGGCTTTAAAATAACCAAAATAACAATAAAATGATAACAGCAAAAATGATGCATTTAGATTTTTTTTACATACATACAAGATGAGGACATAAAAAGAAAAGAGAAACGAGAAAAAGAATTAAAACTGAAGGGCACTAAGAAGCAGCTATAAGTTAACTAGTCTAAAGTCAGTGACTAATCCATATTGCTTCTCATCTCTTCTTTAGAAGTACTAGTTGAAATTTCTGCTGCTCGATGTCAGTTTGGAAGAGCTTCATTCACAATGGCCTTGTGATGGCAATTAAGCTTTGTGTCCCCCTATCCTACCCCCTTGCCAACTATAGTAACTTTTATGCCCATGTTTACTTAGCTCTTGAAATAGTTCAGTTTTTTTTTAAAAAATGAATTTTTTCTCCTTGATCATATTAAAATTGAATTAGTGTATTGCAAAGGAAATTAGTATTGCATATAGAAAGACTCCTCATGTCTCCCTTAACTGATCTCAAGTGAAGGACTTGCCAATGGGATTTACACATGGGTAAGAACTGACAAGATTAATGCAGATAACACATTTGTCTTGCATGAAAAAAGCTGTGTCCTCAGCAGATGGTTATCCTTAATGAGAGGAAACTAATGTTTGGAGGCAGAAGAGTAAAAAGGAATTGATGGCCTAGAGCAAATGTAACATCTGTCAGGGATCTAAGTAGTTTTTGTTTAGTTCAAGGAGTATGCTTTAAATGCAGGTTATATGAATTAAAATATTTTTTCCATTTTAATTTTAATTTCATTTAATACATGACCTGAAATAATTTTTTTGTGCTGGGACCTTGAGATATCATTTATTTTAGATGTGCCTGAGAAAAGTAGATTTCACTAGGCAGAAAATATTTTGAATGAGTCAGACATTATCTGATAGTGTTTGCCTACAACCATATATCACACTATTGTGGGATTATTGCTTGCTGGAATTCTGGGAGTTGAAGGACACACGTTTAAAGCTATGATAAGCTGGTTTAAGATAATGTGCCCTTTAGGTATCTTTCCAGTTTTCAGTAAGTGTGCTCATTTTTTGTTATAAAATCCCCCCTGCTATGAAAATGTGGCCTTGTCACTAGGGAACTCAAGAGCTTTTCAATTACTTTTCTTAACTCATAGTCATTCTTTTCATTCTGTTTTAGGAAATTTATGTGTACCGATGTATTACTTTCCTTGACTTCTTTTAATTCCAAATAAGCTCTTTTGGTCTTTTGTTTCTAATTGATAAAATCATTTCCATCTCTTTTTTTCTTTCTGTTTGAATGTAAAAATAGTAGAGGATGCTTTATCATTTTTTTTCATCTCTAGTTCCTTTTAGGTATATTGTAATATTACGTATATTACATTTCATTCTCATGATACCTTATAATGAGATAATCTATTTGAGTTGGAATGAATCTCTCTGCCATTTCAAAGTCCTGAGTATAGGGAGAAATCAGATTTTCTTTGCATGAATTCTTCCTTAACCAAGTTTTGGTTCTGTTTCTTATTCCAGATGCTTCTGCTTTAGACCACATATGCTCCTTTGAAAGATTTCTTTTTGAAGCACTTCTTTTACAGGTTCTTTAAAGCAGGTGATTGCTTGATGTAGATGTCTTGTGGAAATGCGCAGTACTTGGATGGAAGCAAACAAGTTCCTTTGGAACCATTCGAGGTATCCTTGCTGTACCCCTTGGAAGCTCCATAAATAAATTATACCTTTCCTGAACTCACAGAGTAACCAGGGTGGTGTTTTAATAAAGAAAGGGGAAATATTGTGCAACCATTTGCTGCTGCCATGACAAGTATTCTTAAGAAAGTGTGTTTTGTAAGTTTCAGAAGAAGGTGACAAAAAACTAAATCCTCAGGAGAAAGATGGAAAAAGGTGATATGTTCAGCCTTAAGAATGTATAATATAATAACATTCTTTAAATAACACATACAAGAAGGTCAGGGCCTGTTCTTTCACATTCTCAAGTAGGGACATGGAACAACTGATTTAAGTTACAGAAAGGCAGATTCTAATTGAAGAAAAACATTCCTAAAGTAGCAGAAACAGGAGAGCTGATTACTCCGAGTGCTGATTCCCCCCAAACTCTTTGGCTGTGCTCATGAGGAGGCAAAACAACACCCTGTTGGGGACCGTGAGCAAAGAATTGAGTCCAATGGTCTAAATTGAGGGTCCTCAAACCCTGGTTTGTGGACCAGCACTAGGCCGCAGAATGCCAGCAACCAGGATGCACAAACCAATCCCCATTCGTGGGATGCAGGCAGCACACAAAACCACACCCCTCTGTTCCATGGAAAAACAATTCTTCATGGAACCAGTCCCTGGTGCTTGAAAGGTTGGGGGCCACTGGTCTAAATGGTTCTTACACCTGTATCATATGGTTCCATAAAGCCTTCTTTAATAATTAATTGGGTTGTTACCTCCTATTCGCAAATGAACGCATCTGTTTACTTAATTAAATTACTAAATGTATCAGGGTTAACGTGGATTCCTTCATAAAGCTTTTCAAAATTAGCTTCAAAATTCCCTCTTACAAGTTTCGGCTTACTAGCTTTGCTTCAACTATCCTTGCTAACATATTTCTCTCTGAAATGTAGCCAGATTTCTTTCTCACAAGGAGTTCCTTTTCTCTGGGAGAATTTCCATATGTTTAGATTACAGAAAAGCTTATTGCTTGGCTTTAAATGCGATTTATCTATTCCCTTCTGATTTTTTTTAGAGTACCTATGCATATATTATATTAAAATGAATTTTATTTATGATAAATAAACAAACCTGTCAATATTTTTATCATAATGGATGGGGCACAACAGGCTCAGACTCAATCCCTCCAAGACTGAGTGGCTGTGGATTCCGACGTCTCGACATAGTCAGCTCACTCCATCGCTGACTATTGGGGGCGAAATACTGGCCCCCCATGGAAAGGTTCCGCAATCTGGATGTCCTCCTGGATGCACGGCTTTCCTTGGTGGACCATGTGGCAGCCATCACCAGGGTGGCCTTTCGCCTGGTCCGCCAGTTGTGCCCCTTTCTGGATTGGGACGCTATGCGCACAGTCATTCAAGCCTTCATCACTGCCTGCATGGACTACTGCAATGCATCTGGAGGCTTCAACTGGTCCAGAACGTGGCCGTGTGGGGATTATGGGGGCGGGGGCAGTGCCCATGTGTTCCATCTCCTGCGCGAGCTGCACTGATTGCTGGTGGGCTTCTGGGTGCGTTTCAAGGTGTTGGTGACCACCTTTAAAGTGCTCCATGGCTTAGGACCCAGTTATTTACAGGATCGCGTTCTACCAGCTAATACCTCCCACCGACTGGTTCGCTCCCACAGAGAGGGCCTCCTCAGGGTGCCGTCGGCCAG
>JANHFO010001534.1:15913-28522 GCA_032468095.1 Pareas carinatus
CTTTCTATTCTTTTCTGACCCTTCTGGGGGAGCTATAAAAACTGGAGGAACCGAACAAAACTCGGAAGAAAGAAAATTGTAATTTATTGGCTATGAAAATAGGAGCACTCTCTGTCTTGTCTTCCTTTATCTGAGTTTAATACAGATTATTGATAGCATTATTTAAATAGTCTTTTAAAGCAGCACATGTATAAATTACATTGCTGGATTAGTAAAGGCACAATACTTTCTAGATTGCCCTTTTGAAATACTAAACATCTTAGTTTTACTATGCATTGCAGCAGCTTCTGTGCACGTGTAAAAGAAAGGGAAGGAAGGAGAATGGTATGAACGTGTGGTTTTCATCCTCACTCTCTCGCTCTGTAATACTTTAGTGCACATAGATATATAAGCAGATTTTCCGCACTAAATTTCTGCCAAGAAAACAAACAAGAAAAGGGTCTCCAGATGAAAAGACTCCTTAAGAAAAATAAATGTTTACAAATTTAACTGATCAGGTACAAAATTCACTGGAAATTAGAGCCTGCTCTGTGGCAAGGGGATGAGGGGGTTGCATTATTCTCTCATATTTATGAAAGAACCAGATAGCTTGGGAAATATGTTTGAAAAGCTTTTCAATTTTTCAAATTTTGAAAACTTAATAAATGGGTAAATTCATGAGAGTCTAAAATGTAAATATTTTATGAATGAAAGCAAAGATACGTGTCCCAGGATAATGCTGCATGCAATCTGGGTTGGTCACTGGGACCAGAGATTTTGTCTTCCGAGGTTTGGGACTCACGCTGGAGCCCATGCTTAGGGAACCTCTCTGTAGCAGAGTGTGTGTTGTTTTGAGTGTGGTATTTATAGCACCTGTTGTGGGTGTCTTTTTAGGTGATAACTGAAGTGTGTTGATGGCTGGCTTTTAAGTTGCTAGCTTTCATTACCTGCCCTTTGTGTTCCCCAACCTTCCCCTTTTCTAAGTACTTGATAGGTTGATGGTAAATCTGCACACCTATTGATTAATGCGGGGCCTTTTTCCCAGGCTTCAATCACTTTCCTGACTATTTTTGTGCCTGCTCATCCAACAATCTTAGTAGCTGCAAAATTGCATGTGTGTCCTTGTTCATTGCAATGTGAGGCTACCAATGAGTTTGGATCTCCTTATCTGAATGCTCGCTTGTGTTCTTGCAATCTGGTGCCTTGCTTCCTATCTCTCTGTCCTACATAGTCACAAGAGCAGGGGATTCGGTAGGTTACATTGAAAGTATCTCCCATCTCCAACCAATCTTTACAAAACATAATCTGTCTTAGTAGGGTAGCCTCTGGACGGTGTGCGATGCCCACTTTCAGATCTTGGAAGCTGCATTCTATAGCTTCTAAAATGTTTTTGTTGTATGGCAGGTTGTACCATGTAGTTGGTCTTGTACCTTGTTTCTTCCTTTCTCTCCCCACCATGATGGGCGCTATAAATGCCACACACAAAACAGCACATGTTCTGCTAGAGTGAAGTTCCCTGAAGATGGGCTTCAGCACAAGTGTGATAGCTCAGAAAACAAAACCTCTGATCCTGGTGACTGACCCAGATTGGATGGTAAATATTTTAGCCTTGAGAAACTGTACTAGCAGCTAATGTTGCAATTTGCTTCATTATGAACTAATCATATGCATATTTAATCAGAAGCAAACCCGTTCTCTTGAATTTACTCCCAAGTAATCATCATTGATTGCAATCTAAATATGTAATGCATAAAAGTATTATTAAAGTAAAATAGTAGATTGAAATTGTAATAAACAATGTGACAAACTATTAAGAAAGAATACAATGAGAAAAATGCAAACTATGGAATATGGTTTTCTTAGTGTGCACACAACAGTACATTTTTATTTGCACTATCATTTAAAATCATTGATTTCAAAATTAGTGTAACTGGTCTTCTCAGAACGATCATAGATTGAAAATAATTCAGTAAGGACCCTAACCCAGAAGTCAGCATGGATTTGTCAAGACTAAACTGACATGACTGATTTTATCTCAATTTTTAATCAGGTAGCTTACATAATAGGGAGAAAAGAACAGACATTGTTTTCTGTGTTATACAAAGAATAATTCAGATCCTTAAAGCAGACCCAAGTATGCCTTGAAAGTATTTATTTAAATGAACGTTGATTCAGATTTTTCTTCACTAATCCTCATAATGCAAAGAGGCAGTTATTGGTGGCATTGTTCATAATTATGCCAATTGCCAGCAGTTCTATCCTGACAGGGTCAAGCTTGGCTCAGTCTTCCATCCATCCGAGGTCGGTAAAATGAGGAACCAGATGGTTAGGGGCAATATGCTGACTTTGTAAACCATTTAGAGAGGAGTGTAAAGCACCATGAAGCGGCATATAAGTCTAAGTGTATTACTATTGCCATTGTTAGGGCAATGAAAATATTATTTAGGTTTTTGCACAACCAGCTTCCACACTTAATAGATTTACATTTCACATTACCTTTATTGTGATGTGGTTCTCCAGGGAATCAGTTTGGTGATGGAAGTATCAGGAAGTACAATAGATTCCTAGCTCATCTTCATTTCACTTAGTTTCTGTTTTTTTTCCAATTCCAGATTACTTATAACATTTGTATTTCAATACTATATGGGAAAACTAATCTAATAACTCACTCAGAAGGAGTTATGAGTTTGTGTATGGCAGAACTTCCAGGTACCAATAGAGGAAATATTTGTGGTTCAGGGTTGAAATGAGGGGTGCTTTTCTTGTAGATGTTTCATTACCCAAACTTTATCATCTTCCAGAACTTCCAGGCCCGAGTATGCAATGTTCTGAATAATCTCATGCTAGGCTTAAAAAAAAAACACAGAGAGAAGTTTCAATAACATTACAACCTTATAAATACTTATTTGGAAATATGCATCATTATACTGAATCAAATTTTCTATTGAGTGAATATGCATAGGATCCATCAGTAAGTAAATCCAGATGAATATTTGAACCTTTGGAACATAACTTTTAGAGCTGTGGCAGTTTGAGGCAATATTGAGGATGATATTGACAAGTAAACAGCAAGATTGTGTGTGTGTGTGAGAGAGAGAGAGGGGTGGGTGGGTGTAGGTGTTCAGTGCAAATGTGCTAGACAACCTTCCTTCATGCTGATTACAGAGTTAAAATTGCTTAGAATAGCTGAGATTCACCAAGCTGACAATATTCATAGATGGTCCTGCTTTGTATTGCGCAGTTAAACTGGATTCTACATTTTAAAATGTTTCTTGCTTTTTCCAATCTGCCAGTATTATGTACTGTCGTTGCCTTTGGGAAATGGTCCAAATTTTCTGAAAGGCTTTTAATGTCCAGTTTTTGCTTACATATCTTTATTCATAACAGATCATCATCAAATTGCTTCTCACGAAGGAATTGTTTCATTTTTATAGCAACAATTTGTAGGGGCCACTTAAGGCACCATTCAATTATTTTCTCTATAGAGAGGTTGCAGCTGCCATCTTAAACATTTTAAGAAAAGTGGTGCACTTTAAAGAGCTCTTGTACAGAGCCAACCTACAAGATATATGCCCCTATGTCATTATAGTATCATCATCTAATTTTAATAGCTCTCTTACAGCATTTAATCAGCACATACCATAATCGATTCAAATCATTCTCCATCATCTTTATTTCCTTTGAATCTCTTCTCCTTTTTATTTCCAAAAGGTATTCAGGAGTCATCTTAATTTTGTAGTTTTGGAAGAACACAAAGGCAAGCAAATCCACAGATTTTACCCATCATCAATTTTCATTGATCTTTCAAGAATCTCAGTTGAATTTCTTGTCATCTTTCCAGTAAAGTTCTATGCAGCTGTCAGATATCCTTCAGACTCCAGAATCAGAATCAGAATTTTATTTTGTCATGTGTGTCAGGAGTTTGTCTTCAGTGATCGTGCTCAATACCTACGTACATACACCACAAGAATCAGACGTCAATGAGTGGTAAATCAGTGGGTTTTTCACAAATATATATATAGATATAGGCATAATCAATTGTGTATATAAGCATAAGATACATTCATAGTCTTAAAGTACATAAACTATTTTAATTCATTGTCCACTAATAAGAAAACTCAAATTTACCCAGATGATAATCTGTCCAGGACAAAGGAATGATAATGATGACAAAGCCCTCTTCCATATTTATACCATTGAAATCCAGTGTAGTGTAGGCATTAATATGCTGAATTGACAACAGGAACACTGAGTCATAATCCAACCACAGGAGGTTGGCTCCTGAGCTGACCAGGGGACTTTAAGTCAGTTGCTGTATTTCAACCCAGTCTAGTTCACAGAGTTGTTTGGGGAATATGGAAGGGCATTATGTTGACACATTGAACTCATGAGCTAAAGACATGAAATAAATCTAACATTAAATAAATAAGAAATAATTTCCTATCAAACATCCTTTGTTGTTGTTTAGTCACTACACCATGTCCAACTCTTTGTGAACTCATGGGCCATAGCCCACCAGGCCTCATTGTCCCTCACAGTCTCTTGCAGTCTACCCAAATTCATGCCTGGTGCATTGGTGACACCATCCAGCCATTTAATTCTCTCCCACCGCCTTCTCCTTTGACCTCCCATCTTTCCCAGCATCACATCTTTTTCTAATGAGTTCTCTCTTCTCATTAAGTGGCCAAAATATCTGAGTCTCAGCTTCATCAATTGTCCTTTTAATGAACAGTCAGGGTAGATTTTTTCCAGAACTGACTGATTTGATCACCTTGCAGTTCAAAGGACTCTCTTCTCCAGCACCACAACTCAAAGGCATCAATTCTTTGATGTTCAGTCTTCCTTATAGCCCAACTCTCACAACCATACATTGCAACTGGGAAAACCATGACTTTTACTATATGTATCTTTGTTGACAAAGTGATGCCTTTGCTTTTTGATATGCAATTTAGATTTGCCATAGCTTTCCTCCCAAGGAACAAGTGTCTTTTAGTTTCCTGGCTACAGTTATCGTCTGCAATAATTTTGGAGCCCAAGAAAATGAAGTCTGTCATTGCTCCTATTTCTTCCCCTTCTATTTGCCAGAGATAAAATTCTTGAACATTGCAGTTGTGGTATGTTTGTCGGAGAGATGGATTCATCAAAGATTATTGCAGCTCCCATCTCCAGATCTTGCCCACAAAACTACAGTACTAGAAAATCCTGCAACCTGGAGAACAAACTGTGATAAGGCTATGTATCTGCTTCACCAAAATAGATAACAGTAATAGATTTCCTTCTCATGATAGATGAGATTCTAAATAATTGGATATTCACTACTACTAAAAGAATTTTAAATACTTTATTTCCTTTATTTGTTTTTTAAATGAGTATCAAATGCAGCTAGAGCTGAAATAGAAGCAAGTTTTCTGAAGAACTTTTATGATTATATATTTAGATTCTCCTTCTCTTTCTGATCCCCACTCCATCCCCCATAAATAGCACAAGCTTTTCAGTGGACTGTTTTCTATATGAAACTATCTAAATCTGTCATGGCAAAGAATAAAGGAATCTGTGTATAAATAATATGTCACATGCACAGATAGCACTGTGTTGGCACATTATTCAACTCTTCCAAATCACTTAAATGTTTTCAGCTAAATTTAAACTCCTATTTTCAGGGTTCAGCAGCTTTCATCCAGTCCCAGATTGCTATTATTTCAAGCTCAAGCACAATAACTCTAGTTTTTATGATTGAAATTAAGCTAACTCCAGTTTATTATCCATAGGGCCATTTATTAAACCAACAGCAACTAGTTCCAGTGCTTCTTAGACAGACATGCATCCTGCATTTGCCTGAATGTGGATGCTACCTAACTAGATTAACATCTCTGCAGTTCTAACTGAGCTTCCACAACTGGAAAATTGCCAGAATTTCAGATAGCAGGAACTCTGTAAGTCAACTCAACAAAATTGTTTTTGTACTGAGTACTGAAAACACTGAGAGACTGTTTAAGAATTTTGCAGAAATGGACAATAGGCTTACATGACTATTCATATCTCTCTGTATAGCCAAATCATATCTGTTTAAAATCTTTTTTTACTGCAGAACGTATTAGCCAAAGTTAGTAGGTCAGTAAATCTGTCTGCAGGTAAAACTGGATTTTTGACTCATTATTCCTTAGTTTTCCCATCCAAATCACAGAAAAACTATCATAAGATTTGGAAGTGTGTATTTACCTGGATAGAAGGTTAATGAAACATGTCTCCATCCTCTCTATATGCATAAAATTGTATTATGATTGTATTTCTAAACTGCATAATATCCTCAATATCCTGGGTAATCTGAAAATCATTATAATATCCTCTCAAGACATCAACATCAAGAATAGAACCTAAATCTGAATCCAGATTTAAAGTTCTGTAGTAATATACTGCTTTTCTCTCTCCCCCTTCCACGACCATCCAAATTCAAGCATTGCAACCACATTCATGGATTGCTGGAGGGAGTTTTAATCAAATACATCTGGATACAACAGCAGGTTAAGCAATAGTGAGGATTTCCTAGCAGTTTATATTTCTTTTTTTTTCCCAGCAGACAGACAAAAATGTAGCATTTTTATTTGAGCTTTTGTTAAAAGGTGAATGTTTTTTAAAAATTCAAGCATAGCCTAGGCCCTAGGGTGATTCCCAGCTGCTTACATAGTAATTTCCTGCAAATTATATGTTATTTCAATGAAAGATTCTATCTATTATCTAGGTCAGAATTTTGTAGAATAAATAACTCACATTTTTTCTACAACTATTTTGTGAGGATTTTTATCTATACCCTATCCATGTCCTGGATTCCTACTTGTTTTGCAATTTACTTTTATCCTAACCTTTTCTTAAGGAGATAAGTGAACTGCATATAGAATCATATTTATTAGGGGATTAGAGGATTTTTTTAGTATTTGTTTTAGTTTCCCTGCTCTCTTCTCTCTCTTTTAAGTTACAGAATTGTTTCATTTAATTTTGTTCCTTTTGTGCATCTTGATATTTTGATTATACTTTGTATAAAAATATAATATTGTTTTTAAAATGTTGAGAGAAGATGAGTTTCAGAGTCTGAGAAGGGCCCCCTCCTCAGAATAAAATATTTTACAGAATATTAAAATAGGCAGAATAGAATACTTTCCCTAAAGAAAAAGAGAAGTAAAAAAAAAACCTCCTTAAGAAAGGTAGAAATCAGCCCCAGTATTTCTGTTATAGGAAAACAGTCTCAAGCAGAAGCCTGAAGAGGCTAGGCTTTATGAACAGACATTTTGTATCCATTCATAAAGCCCGGCCACTCTATTCATAAACAAAGGGCAGCCAGCAGGTCCACATTAGCAGCACAATAGGCAAGGACCCGAAACTGATAAAATTTGCTCAGACAAACAAAACACCTCGGATTTGCGTTCCCCCTTTTGCCAGTTGAGCCAATCATGACCCCTACATGACCCCATAGGAATCTGACAACAGCCATTAAAATATTAAAGGACATAGTCTTGCACAGGAACAGACATCTCAATCTCAAAGCCCCAAAAATTGTATAAAAGTCCACCTACTCTCAATTCCAATTTGTCAATCACTCCAGAAACATGCTGCTGTCTCTGTTATTTCTGGCTAGGAAATAAGCAGAGACCTCCTTTCCAAAAACACTTCAGCCTGCCTCCAATTTATTTTTCCTACATCTCTCTCCCAGCTAGGAATAAGACATGGAGCAGATTTTACTTCTAACAATTGTCACATAATAAATTCTACAAGTCTCCTATCCATGTCCATCTCTAAATAGTCCACCATAGCTGAGTAAGTAGCACTATCTATAGAGTTGGACCTTGGAGTTATAATGCATCAGATTGGAGTCCAGTCAACTATGATCATCTTGAACATGTCATAGGCTGAATTTAAAAATATTCTCAACTTTCTTATTTTTAAAAGAATGCTGCTGATCTAGAATCACTGCATAAAAACACACTAATATATTACACTTTTCTGAAGATGCTATATATATATATATTTCTGAAAAATAGTTCATTCATTCATTTATAGACTCACTGAATGACTGACTATCTGACTCATCATGATATCTCTAAAACCATTAACACTAGAAAGATGAAACTGGCTACATACCTTGGTGTTGCATTCTAGATGCTCACTAAGAAATGATTTTTCTGAATATTAATTTTTAACAGAGTTATTTAGCTTTTTTGTGTGAAAAAAACACTGTGCATGCACTTACACAGACAACGGAATGACTGCACATATGCTTACTTCCTTCAAGCACCCCAGATGATGGCGGAGTTTACTGGCAGCACAGCAGCTTCCCGAATGCCAGGCCATAATACTTTTAAGGCCATGCAGTGCCTGCAGACACAAGGAAAACAGCCTGCCAAAAATAAAGGTAGCGTTGTGGAGGAGTTTGTCAGAAGGTCGTTGTGAGTCGTAGCACTCCCTCGTCTTACCTGCCAATCAGCTGAGCGTTACATCAGCTGGGTGGCAGTGTTATAGACAGTCGTCTAAAGTGGTTAAAAAAAATTCAGACGGGCTTATCCGGCCTGATCAGTTGATTTAGTGCACGCCACACTATGCTGATCTTTCGGCCAGGAAGATCAGAGAAGCAAAGAAGGAGAAAGACAGAGAGGGGACGGAGGACAGAGATGGAGAAGCTGGGTCAGGGAGAGACAGAGAAGAAGGAGAAAGAGAAAGAGAAAAGGGGGGAGGGGAGGATGTAAGAAGGAGAGAGAGGGAGAGAGGGAGGGAGGGAGGAGACAGAGATAGATAAAGAATTTTTTAAAAAAACCGTAGCAGAGCATGGGTACAAAAAGCTAGTATTACATATATGTCAGCCTTCCCAGATGGATCAAATAGAAATACAACAAGATAAGCTAATTCTACTTTACTGTAAGGTTACATTAACAGAATCTTGTAAGTCTGATAGTACAATTCTCCGGTCATCTCTTTCAAATCTGAGAAGTTACAGAGTTTCTTTCTCTTTCCATTATGCAGCTATGGGCTATGGCCTCTCTTATCTGATCATTCCCTATGCGGAATCTCTTCTCCATGTCTCCCAAGGTCATCCCTACATACCTTTGCAATATGCTTACTGAATATTGTATTTGTTTTTGTGAATGGATTCTTCCAAAACAAATTATTTTGTGCAATTATTTGGAGAGCAATTAACATTCTCCCCTTATCAACATTCCAGATTTCAACAGTGTTAAATTCCACTAAGATGTATACTTTTGTGTTAGCATCAATTATTACTCAGAACTCTCGTCTTAATATTTGAGAGACTGATGACTAATTCACAGTACTAATCATCTGCAAAAACTAGCAATACATATCCCTTTGGTTGTAAAGTCTCTAAGGCTTGACTTTTTTGATAGGCTGAGAAGACTGTTACTGTTTGTAATGCTCAATATAAACTGTATAGCCTGTAACTATTGACAGCTCAGGGGAACGTGATCAAGTGACATGATTCAGTGATAGGTTTGTTCTAAAATGATTCCCAGAATCTCATGAGTAGTTATGTTCATGAGTCCATTCAAGATCTACCTAGTTTTCTCATGAATTTCAGTAGAAGCTATGGATTTGTTGAATACAACAGGAGGACTGATATCTTTACTTAAATACAATAAATAAAAATATCAAAAACCTGTGATTCAATGAACTTTGGCTGAACGGAAATATTTTGTAACACACAAAACCTGTAGTTACATTCTATGCTTATGATTCCCATTTAACAGATTCTAATTCTAGCCATTAGTCTTTTAAATAAAAGGTTTACTATGTTTCAGTTAAATAATTAGTTTGAACTAAATGAGCATCTTAATGCAAAGGGTTTTTATCAGCAAATTTGTCTGTGATTCTAATTATGTCTCAAATATTTCTCGAGTCATATGAAAAACTCTTAGAAATGGATATTTTATTATGGATCAAACTGTAAAACTTAATTGGTTTCTGGATAGCATTATTAGTGTGTTCACTCCTCATACAAGTATGTTTTGGAATTTAATACATGTTTTATTAATTAGGTCTAATGAAATCATACTTGTAAGAAATATAGAATACAAAATACACTACCTAATACTAGCGTTGTGCAATAGCCATCTACATGCATAAGAACAACAACCCCTCCAAAAGACCTTGTCTACAAATATTCAGTGCTTTTATCTTTATAGCCATAGCTGGAAAACTGTCTCTACATGTGAACTGAATATTTAGAGATCAGTGAAAAATTCCATAAATGTAGAATAATTTGACTTCATTTAAGAGTTGGCATGAATATTATATGCAAAATAGTTAATTACTCTTTGCTCCATTATCTTAAGTGAATCTTCCCCATAATTATTTATTCAATAGTTTACAAATTAAAGTTATGTACTATATCTAAAATTTCTACAGATTATCATTATGTTTTTATATCACTGTGCTATTAAAAATATATACTGAGGAGAACCTCCGGCGTTGAAATAGCAAGCTCGAGGAACTCCCGAGCCGAGCTGTTTGACAGCGAGCAGATTGGGTCGATTATGGCTCCGGAACTGAACCCCAAAATCCTCTGGAGCGGCAACGAAGAAGAGGGGGCGACCACCCTGGGATCAGGAAAAAATCCATCAAAGATCTACGAAGCTGGTCTACGGAAAACACAGCATGTAGCTGTAGATGGACTGAGAAGTGAAAGATCAAGTGGTTTGAAATCCAAACCACAAAAAAGCACAACTCGGCAAACAGACAACTGGGTGAGTTTTAAAGATTTTTACCACGGAAAAGACTACCTGATTAATAAGAAGATTCAGAATGGAATGATTACCTGGAAAAAGGGGAAAAGATGGTGACTAAACACAGAAGGGTCTATGGACTTTACTAAGTATTTGGAATTGAAATCTAACTCTAGAAGAAAAAAATACTCGGATCAATATTAAAATTAAAAAAAGGTTTTGTTCCCATGTTCTTCATTGGAAAGTTTATACTTGTTTTGGATTTTTAAGAACTATGTATGTTTGAAAAGAAGTGAATCAGCATTTTGGATTTTAAAAATACATGTGACACTGAAAAAGAGCAGCTGCAAGCTATTTTTGGAAGTGAATTAAGCATTGGCATTTACAGAGAATTGAAAGTTTGAAACGTTGTTGCAACTGAGTTATAAACAATGGCAAGCCAAAAAGAAAAAGACACTCAAAGACTATCAATGGTGTTTTTACAGGCTGTGGAAAAAATGTTTTATGGTTATGCCTGGGAAATGGATTTGGAATTTAAAAAGACTAATTTGGAAACTATTACTGAATGTAAAAAATAAACCAAAAAATGGATGAACAACACTCAAAGCAGTGATGGTGAACCTATAACAATGACACACCACAAAATTTTGTTTGACACACCAGCATTCACCAATACCTGACAATATCTACTCTTGAAAGCATGTTTCATTCTTGTGTGATTTCAATTTCAATTTCAATTTATTTAAATTTATATACCGCCCTACTCCCAAAGGACTCAGGGCGGTGTACAGCCATTAAAACATACGAATAATACAAATATAATATTAAAACCAATTAAAATAATTAAATACTTGCTGCCTAATTTAAAACCAATTTGAAAAAATAAAAACCCAGTTAAAACCAATTTATAAACCCATCCCAGGGAGATATATGAGAAATCAAGACAGCCCGGCCTGGATAAAAAGATAAGTCTTGAGAGCACGCCGAAAAACCCGGAGAGCAGAGATAGTACGTATCTCCAGGGGAAGTGCGTTCCACAAGGTCAGTGCTGCCACAGAGAAGGCTCTGACCCTGGGGGTCACCAGCCGACATTGTCTGGCTGACGGCACCCTGATGAGGCCCTCTTTGTGAGAGCGGACTGGTCGGTGGGAGATATTAGTTGGCAACAGGCATTCCTGCATGATGGCTGCAAAGGCCATACAAAAATGGAATGTGCTCTTATATGGCCTCAACCTTCCAGAAGTAGTGAAAAAGGACTATGTGTAGCCTCTGAAACCTAAAACCTCCAAGACTAGTGTGAGAATGAGGTGCAGTTTCTCATGGTTTTGTTTATTGGTCTTCTCATGAAGTGTTTCTGTCAGGAAAGCTGCAAGAAAATAATTTCCTGGAATTGCTACAGTTGTCAAAATTAGAGCTAAGATCTCCGAAAGAAATCCTTTAGAAGTTTGAGAAGGTAATTCCCCTAGTTCCCATGAAGGATGCAGTTCTATCAAGAAAAGGTCAGCATTTAATTCCATAAAATTTAATCTCAAACTAAGTTAATAATTCCCTTAAGAATTAGAATAGAAGTGAGGTTAAAGAACCCAAGTGGAACTAGAGGAACTTGCTCCAAATCCCTATTTTACTATAAATCTCAAAGTGACCTTGGGTCAGTTCAACTTTGTAGCTTAAGATTTCTAACAGAAAGTGGACTAACATTGAGCATTTTAGAGTGCAGTTTCAAAATATAACAAATAGATAACAACATAACAGCCTTAACAAATTGATACATTCTGTAAATTTAGATTTGCTGCATCAGATTATAGGAAGAGAGAGGAGAAGGATTTTGCATCTCTCTATAATATCTGATCTGCAAATGTTATTGTCAGGCCCCGTAAGATTATGGAGAAGGGAAGGGGAGGGGAGG
>JANHFO010001534.1:28622-41132 GCA_032468095.1 Pareas carinatus
AGATAGATAGATAGATAGATAGATAGATAGATAGATAGATAGATAGATAGATAGATAGATAGATAGATAGATAAAGTCACCACATTCTTTAAACATGCATCCTCTTTGAGGAGAATGCACTGAAGTCATTCTGCCTTATTGCTACAGATTCTACAATACACAAATGATGAAGATTAAGAAAAATAGTAGAACTATACACACAACCTCATTTTTATTTTATTTTGTGTTTTTTTAGAAACTGTAAGTTCCAACGTGTTAGCCTGGCTCCAAATTTTGAAAATCTCTCTCCAGAAAAAAAGCAAACCTTCATTGCTGTCTAACAAGTTGTCAACAAAGAATAAACCAATGGGCTCCCTGAAATAAAGTCACTAAAAGTTTTTGCTATGATGTTACCAGGCAGGTGACCCTTTGGATCATTACAAATATTTCCACCAAGCTGGATAAATTTCATTTCATATTGGACAGTTTTGTTGAAATGGCAACCACCATGCCTTGCACTGAAGACGCTAATCTAGTTTTAGTACATGGGAATCAAATTGTCTGTTATTTTGAAAAGACCAAGGGATCAAACTGTTACTCCTTTCGAATACAACAGGGTGTAAAGTACTCTATCTTCAAAATATATTTTATTGCAAAATTCAATGGAAGAATGTCAAAATATAGGGGATATAAATCAGCATTTTGAAATTAATGAAGTGTAACTTACTGAGGTGCCTTTATTTCTCAGATTTATCCTAAAATCTAGGGGACAAATTAATGTTTAGCTTCTATGCAGCAACACAGAAACACAATGGACCATTTTGTGAAGACATGAAATGAAGAGAAGGCCATGACTGTACCACATAATAAAATGTTGCTCTGGAGAAAGTACAGTACTGCCAATATTTATTTTGAAAGAAGAGCAAAAGCATTATTTTCTATATCAAATTTTAGACAAAAGCAGGAAACTAGAGGATATCCTGACCAGTGCAAGATAGAACAGGACAAACATCAGTGCATTCAAGATCACATAATAATAAAAGCATTCACTTACAACATGAGCATATCAAAGTGAAAGCAAACAGATTATTACAATCTTTTAAAACTGACTGTAAAGTAAGTTTGGGCAGCGTCCCAATCATGCAAATCTAAAAGAATTATTCAAATAACTCTGTTTCTCCATGTGAATTTACTGACATAGAGACAACCACGATGACATGAAAAACCTCCAGATCCCAACCTACCAAATCCAATCTACTAACATATTCATTGCCTGGTTTGCTACTTCTTATGTATAATTGAAATTGTGTGGGCTCCTGGAGATTTGAAGAAGTGGAGTGTGTATCATGACACCAATCCAATCATTTTTATTGACAGGGAAGTTGAGTAGACACCATCATTAGATGATAATTTCAGGCAAGTGGCATGTGAGATCCGACCAAACCACAATTACCAGATTTGTATTAAAGAATGTTGAAAAATGCATAGGTATGTCTTACCAAATGCAGAAATATATTACAGGTGAAAGGACTTACACCAAACAGTACTAACCATGAAAATAACATTAACTGAGAGGCTGAAAGATTCGGCGGATGATTGTTCTTTTTCTGAGGAGGAAGGTAAGAAAGAAATAGCAGTGGAGCAGCTAGAGGTGCCAAAACAGAGGATGCTAGAAATAGGCCTTTTTAGAAAAAGAAGAAAAGCTGTAAACATTTATACAATAAAATGGAACTAAAGGGCAAGAATTATTATATGCTATTATATAATATACTGTACACTATTGTTATAGACACGTGCTATTATACTGTATATAATTAAAATGTACAGTTTACATTCTTTCTTTTGTACAAATGCTTCAGAATATTGTATGGTTTTACAGTTGAGGCAACCTATACACAAAAATTCCTGCTCAATAAATGTTCATGTGGAGGCTCTTCCATTTTCTTTAAAATGTTGCTTCCACCAAATAAAGTTAACTAAAGTTAACATGGAAAATGAAGAGTAAAACACAGTAGTTCACCATTTAACACTAACTATACCCAGATATAAGAGAAGTTACTTAGAAACTGGGAGGTTTTAAAAGCATTAGTAAAGTCTGATCAAAACCGAAGAAGGCCATCTTCTATAGCAGGGGTCTCCAACCCACGGGCCGCAGCCCACTATGGGACCTTGAGCCTTTTAGAACCAGGCCACGGAAGTTGTAGGTGAGCACAGGCGCATCCCCACTTATACAAGCAGTGGGAGAGTGTAGGCACACACACTCCATTTGCACGAGCACACTTGCCCACCACACACACCCCTAGCCAGTCTGCTAAGCCAAAAAAGTTGGGGAAACTCTGTTCTACAGTGTTAAATATGAGTTTGAGTTAATCATGCTGTGGAGGGTATTTACAATGATTTGTAAAGATTTGTACAACCTTTAAAACTTCCACTATCTTCAGAACTTTCAAAAACAGGTAGGACTGTCAAAATCAAATAAAGCCTCTGACCAAGGAAGTCAAGACATGTAACCAAGAGCCCCTTTACTAAGTAAAAAATGTTCACCCTTTTGCAGACCATGTTCTGTGCATGGCTAGGTAGTCACTTTGGACATGCTCAAGCATGCAATTAATCTCACCACTCAGACACAATCCAACCTCTTCTTTCAGAACATGCTTTATGATAAAAGGCTTGTATCAAAAGTTCCATTAAATTTATTCTACACTGAATTAATTTGGCTACCGTTCCCTATCACTAAATATTTGTTTGAAGATCCCAAACATATAGTTGAACGTACCAGGGCACCCCATCGGCACCAAGTTGCCCTGGTATGTTCAATTATATGTTGAAGGGATATATATATTCAACTGTATGTTGAAGGCCCTATGATTTTACCTTCTGCATTTCATTTCCATTAAACCTCCCATTTTCATTTCATCCACATCAAATCAGAGAAATAATTGTTGCGTCTGATGAAGAGTTTCTAGCCTCAGGGGGAAAAAATAGGACATAATACACATTTCAGGCTCAAAGGCACTACAAAAATATCATTGTAATGCGATTGCCTTTACTTTAACTAAACATATTATCTACTTGAGTGGAAACAAAAATGATAGCATATCAAGCTGTCTACTCTGATATCAGTGTTCTGATATCATCATATTACATACTGTATCTTTCTCTCATGCAAACAGTATAGTATTTGTGACTGATACAGATGGCAAATGCACAAAGCTACAGCAGCACAAGGACAAATTAAATGTTGCGGGATGACAGATAAGGAGTTGTTAAAGGGCAACATTTTCAGTCTGAGCCCATGTCAAATAAAACATCTAACTCTGTTGTGAAAAAGGATTTCTCTGGAGTAAAGACATACTGAAGGAAGTTGGATCCTTCTCTTTGGTATTCAGTTTGCTCTTCATTTTTGTGGCACCTGTAGAGTTTATATTCCATAACAGCTTTCTAGTCTAGATACATTTAGGTTATAAAAAAGCAGGCAAAACTTTTCTATATATAAATCCTAAAGAAATAAACCAATAAAGTTGGACAAATTCAATTTTGTTTTCTTTTAAGGTCACTTTTAAGGTGTCATAGAGATATAGTCCTGTAAGAAATGTCTGAACAGCACAACTGACATGCATTCAATTTTGCCTTTCTGAGAGCATCATTTAATACACATATATCTGTTGCTTGTACATATGTCCCAGAGGAACCAAGGAACAGAGTATTTATGGAAATAACCAGAGTTTTTTAAAAAAGGAATTTATGTTGAATTGATAAATAATTTCATGAGTTAAGGATTATTCTAACTGGAGATCATACAAATGTATTCACTTCTTAAGGAGATACTTTTTCTTTGGTTTTTGATATCCATTATATCGATGAATACAGAATGTACGCTAGAAAAGCAAATAGGAATATCATAAAAATGTAATTTACCATGTCTTTTTAAACTATGTTCTTACATTGTTCTCAGTATAAAATAACTATTAAGAAATATATGTAGGAATAAAAGTCAAACAAATGATTCTAGCTTTGTTTTCACTTTTCATTCAAGACACTCCCTTTGCAAAAGAAATACGAAACATTCAACTATGTAGCTACTTTCAGGAACTCCTTCAGCAAAAACTAAATCTAGTTTCATCTGAACGTGTGACTTCCTTTATATGATTCAGCTTTAAAGAATAATTTGAAGCACTTTGAAGCTAGGGAACCTGAATTAATGTGAATTGTATTTTCAATAATAAAATACCTTTTAAATAATAAAATACCTTTTCTAAGGCTATCAACCTAATATGTCTTGGTCAGAAAAGTAAGAGGAGCCATTGTAAAACAAAATAGGTTTATTTACAACTAGCTCTAAAACACAGAATCAAGAACACTTTGACAGCCAGCAGCTATATTTATACAGGCAGCCAGATCAGCTGCAAGCAATAGGAGCATCTGACTGCTCTACAACCCCGGGCAGTTTTGCAACATTGGCAGTTGGCAGGTGCTTTATTTGGTGCTTATGGAACACTAGTGTTTTGTACCCGTGCTCCGCCATGGGTTTTATATAATTCTGTATCCTTCCCCCTCTCTATTTCTCCTCTTTGTCACCTTCTCTCCTTCTCCCCCTCTTTATCTCTCTTTCTCTTTCTTTCTGTCTCTCTTTCACCCTGTCTCTCCCCCTCTCCCTTTCTCCTCTTTGCCACCCTTTCACCCTCTCTCCTTCCACCTTTCTCCTTCTTTCTCTCTATCCCTCTTTCACCCTCTCCCCCTCCCCCTCTTTGACTCTGTCTCCTCTCTCTCTTCTTTTACCTTCTTTCACCATCTCTCCCCCCTATCCCTCTTTCTCTCTCTCCCTCTCTTTCTCCTTCTTCTCCCTTCCTCCCCATCCCCCTCTCTTTCTCCTTATTCTCCCTCCATCCCGGTCCCCCTCTCTCTTTCTCCTTCTTTGCTTCTCTCAGCTTCCTGGCCCAAAGAACTTTAGTGCTGCGAAGGAGCTGAGCTAACAGCTGAGATCAGCTGGGCGGCAGGCAGTGCTATACCAGCCACTTGATCAGTGGTGTTATCACCGCTCCCTTTCTCCCGGCAGCTGTATGCTCCACACCAGGCCACTGTCCCTCGGCAGGCCGCCATGTGTCTGGTAAACTCCGGCAATCATCTTGACTGAATGAAGTAAGCACATGCGCAGTTGCTTCCTTGTCTGTGTAGACGCATACGCAGTGTGTTTTTGCAAAAATCATAAATAACTCTGTTAAAAATTAATATTTTGAAAAATCCTCTTAGTGAGTGCCTACATGGCAATACAAAGGTATGTAGCCAGTTTCATCTTTGTAGTTTTAATAGTTTTAGAGATCTCAGGATCAGTCAGACAGTGAGTGAGTGAGTGAGTGAGTGAGTGAGTGAATCGTTTTTCATGTTTATATCTATAGATTAGAGATCTTGTCAATACACAACGCAACCAATTAATATTAGATACTTTAATTATACTAATTAAGGTTGAGAAATTAATACAATTAAAACCTAATATTAATTGGTTGATATCCTTAGAAAATATATTTTACTCTTAAACAAGATGAAAATATGACACTTAACCAATTATGAGGGAGCTGTAAAATCAAGACTAGATAGCAATATTTATGCCTCTATGCTGGGATTCAATATAATACAGGTAGTATTGATTTACGACCACAATTGAGCCCAAAGTTTCTGTTCCTAAATGAGATATTTGTTAAGTGAGTTTTGCTTCAATTTACCACTTTTCTTGTCACAGTTATTAAGTTAGTTAACATAGTTGTTAAGTGAATCTGGCTTCCCCATTGACTTTGCTGGTCAGAAAGTGACAAAAGGTGATCACATGACCCCCGGACACTGCAGCCATCATAAATGTAAGTCAGTTGCCAAGCATCTGAATTTTGATCAGATGATCATGGGGAGGCCACAACAGTTGTAAGTGTGAAAAATGGTCATGTCACTTTTTTCAGTGCTACTGTAACTTTGAACAGTCACTAAACGAACTGTTGTAAGTCGAGGACTACCTGTAGTTGAAATATGGTCACCAGGTCTCAGTTTAGAAATATTACAATTTCTCAAAGAATTCTGTGTCTCAAAGAAAGAATATATCTTTTATGTCTTCTAATTCGTATTCTTCCACAGGTCACTGAGCTGATCTGCAGTTCCAGCTTTAAAGCCCAACAGTGAGTGAGGAAGGTTGAAGAAAATGATTGTGGGTCAGAGAGATGGGGAAGGAACTCCTTACCAGAGCTAAAGTGATAATTGACTGGTAGAACCCCCTTTAAAGTACTTATAATTTGTGAAGTTCAAAAAATATTAAATCAGTTCTGAATTGCTACTGAATCTTGAAGACCTATGATACGAAGGCAATTTTTATAAGTCTGGATTGTTCTAATGGTTTTGCCAAAGCAAAGACATCCACAAATGGTATACAGTACCTTACACAGACCAGTTTCACAACCACCCTCACCCTCAAACAAACCCGCAGTTGAGTTTTAAAGATTTTTACCACAAAAAAGACTACCTGATTAATAAGAAGATTTAGAATGGAATAATTACCTGGAAAAAGGAGAAAAGATGGCGACTAAACACAAAAGGGTCGATGGACTTTACTAAGTATTTGGAATTGAAATCTAACTCTAGAAGAAAAAAACTCTCAGATGAATACTAAAACTAAAAAAAGGTTTTGTTCCCATGTTCTTTATTGGAAAGTTTATACTTGTTTTGGATTTTTAAGAACTATGTATGTTTGAAAAGAAGTGAATCAGCATTTGGATTTTAAAAATGCATGTGACACTGAAAAAGAGCAGCTGCGAGGTATTTTTGGAAGTGAAAGTAAACATTGGGACTTACAAAGAATCGAAAGTCTGAAACATTGTTGCAACTGGATATTCTAATAATGGCAAGCCAAGAGGGAAAAGACACTCAAATATTATCAATGGTGTTTTTACAGGCTGTGAAAAAAATATTTCATCATTATCCCTGGGAAATTGATTTTGAATTTAAAAAGACCAATTTGGAAACAGTTACTGAATTTAAAAAAATAAACCAAAAATTGGACAGACAAAAAGACTTGCCTGCACAAAATTTAAAAGAAAAAGGAGCTATTACAGAAAAAGTGGATATAAAATTGGATGAAACAAGGAGATTGCAACAACACTTTGAAGAATGGATGGAGTTCAAAGTGAAAAGATTGGAATATCATACAGAACTTCCAAGGCTGCCATCGAAAGACAAGATAAAATTAAAGAAAAATATTGGACAAATTAGAATAAAAGCAGATCTGAGGATATGCAATGATTTAACAGAAGTCCTTTTGGAGTATTGGAGAAAAATAAGAAGGGAAGGGATTAGAAGATGGAGAGATGTAGAAATAAGACTGGAAGAGAAAGAAGTTCCAATATGGAAGTTATGGAGAAATTTTGAACAGATAAAAATGTCATAAATGAGGATTAATTTCTGAAAATATTACTGGCAACTCAAGAAATAATTTAAATTTTTGGATATTCATGGCAAATTAAAAACCTGAAATTAAACATGATATGTTAAAATTGTTAAATGTTACTATTTATTTTTGAGGATATTGAAAATTGAACTTGTTATGGAAAATAGATTTGATATAAATGTAAAAATATAAGATTTCATTTTTTGGTTAAGGGATATTAAAAGGAGATAAATTTTGCCATTGTTTAGAGACCTATATGAAGTACCTATAAAATGTTAATAAACCAGTTAACTGATGGAGTGATAAATTTTTCTTTTCTGTGAGAAAAATTGGTAATAATGTGATAAGATCATGAATAAAGCATGAAATTATTATTGCAGGAGGTTCTAAAAGACATGGGTAAAAACCTGAATATATCAATAGATGAGAGTATTTTAAATATAGTTTTTTCTTTTCTTTCTTGTTATTTCTGTTATATGTCAATTCTAGAGTTTTATGGGTAAATCAGGATTGGAGTTTAATAACCATCGATATAATGAATTGCTTCTTTTCTTTTTTTCTTAGAGAATGATATAAAATATGTTATTAATTAAGGAACTGAATTTGCGGAGATGGTAAATAAGATTGTAGGAGTAGGTATGAAATAATGAAAAATGTCTGAAATGTATATCCCGGCTGTCTGAGGTCGAACGAAAGATGTAACTGTTTTTCTTTTAGTTTTGAAAATAAATATTAATTTCCCCCCAAAAAATGTACTGGGGGAAAATAGCTCCTATATAGCTGAGTGTGGCATTTGTTTGAATTTTTTCCTCTTTCTATTCTTTCACGATGTAAGGTGAATTGGAAATGGTTTTTTAAAAAGGAAATAACATGAAACATTATTTCCATATCTTCATGTTTATATTTCTTTACTTTTCTGACCTTACTACACACAAACATAAGGAAACTAACATTTGTACATACAAAATCCATAAGGAAGCAATAACTCAAAAAGTCTTTAATGATTTGCTTTCTTCAAAACGCTTCATTTAAGAAAAGTACAAAAAGCAAAGGACCCCAAATTTCTTCATTCATTCATCAACAGCAACAGAGATCTGCTTTGTGGACCTGCTACATCAGGGGTCCCCAACCCCTGGTCCATGGACTGGCACCGGTCCATGGCATGCCGCCAACAAGTCCATGCAAACAAGCTAAGTCCTATTGGCATGATGTAGGAAGCACACAAAACCACATCCCCTCTGGTCCATGGAAAAACCTTTGCTAGATGACCTGATTAATCATCAGGGTCCAAAGTAAGCCCACTCTGTTAGATTGCAATGAATATACTGATCCGTCAGGAAGTTTTACAGTCCCTCACATAACCAAGTCCTACGCCATGTAGGGATTAAAAGTAATAACCAGAACTTGATTACACCCCAAAATTGACAGAAAGAACAACTGCTCAAGCAAAAAATTTCACGTCACTGCTTGTGCTGCTGCATTCTGAACCAGAATGACTGGTCTTGAGGTGCAGCCTCATGTAGAAAGAATTGCAATTGTCTACCCAAAAGTACATTGGGATAGCCTCCTGGTCCACAATGGATCATGTCTAGTACATAAGCTGAGCCTGCACAAAGGCCTTCTTGGCAATACTTTCAGCCACTACTTCATTTGTGCTGAGAGTCCAGGGACCACAAGATTGTGCATCGACCCTGAACAGAGCAGTGTAACGCATTCAGATTCTGAAAATTCAATATACTGGGTATTCCAACACCCATAGTCATTAGGTCTTCCTGGGATTGGTCTTCCCCTTCCAGACCCCAGCAGCCTCTAGGAACTGAAACAAGATTTGACAACATTGCTTGACTGGCCAAAGGTCAAACCATACAATTGAGAAGCATCAGAGATTTGATAACGATCAACAGATAATCTCTCCCCGTGGCCTTGTGTACATATTAAACAAGTCGAGTGAGAGTGTGAAGCCCTGTGACGTCTTACAAAACTGTGGTTTCAGACATGACCTCCTACACTCACCAATATTAGTTGGAATTGGACACAGAGAGAGGAGCTGGTCTAGACCAATATCACAATGATAGTTGCTGAGGTGAATCAGAACAATTGCATCACTCCCATCTTAGTTCCCCAAAAGCCATGAACAACCATGATCAATGCTAACCTGTGTCCTCCCGTGTATTAGAAGGATTAAGATAATTTATCTCTTCCAAGGCTTCCTATAATGGTAAATTACAGTTTACAGAGCCAGGTTAAGACCTTATCTATTCAAGTACTTCTCTGTGCTCTGTCCTATCTTGGAGCCAGAAGGAAAGTATGTTGGCATCAAGGGAACTCTACCAACATCATGACTTGCTGTCTTTACCTCACAGCACAGTAAAGCCAAAATTTACAGCTGCAATTTCAGCCCCATCTCACATCATTAGATGTGATAGTGAGAAGCATTGCCACCTTATCACTATACGGAATGTATATTAAGGCTGTGCTTCTATGCAGTCCAACTTTTGCCCTTTTTTTTAGCAAAACGTTTACAGAACTATTTCTCTACCAACTGCTAGATGGCAACAAAGAGTTAAAGAGTTTTCTGTTTCTCTTGGCTGCCATCTCTTAGCTACCTATTGGGTTGGATGTTGTTGTTTGAAACCCAGATAAAACCAATGGTAGGTTTTGTTGTAAAGTCAATACCAAGGGATTCTGGTGTATCTGAAAGAGGTAAGAAATGTGTTTGGAATGCTGACTCTTTCTATGAAGCTGCAAACCCTGTATGGATGTCTGGGTTGATATTGCCAAGTGAAGACAACACATAAAGTCTTGGTTCTAGTCTGCCTTGAAGCCAAAACAGCACTGCTGATTAGTCAAATGATGGAAAGAAATACTGTGTGGATTCTTTTACATTTATCTGTGGAGAAATTTCCAGTTTAATACATAGGAATCAGATTACTTTTCAAAATTCCTGCCATAAATTAATATTCTGATACAAAGTGTTCAAATATTTCTGTGTCCATTTTAAGACTTTTCACAAAATAATTTGTCCAGCTAGATGGCAGCAAGTAGCCAACTTTAATTCGTGACTAAAAACTAAACAAGATTGAATATGATTAAATCTTGGATGGAAGACTACAGACTGGTTAAACTCTCTATGTGTGTGTGTGTGTATATATATATATATATTTAAATCATGTTTATGTGCCAGCACAAAAATATCTAACACACATATATATATTACACACATACACACACACAGGAAGAGATCTCCTGGCTTGGTGGTTAGTGTATCTGCCTGGGATGCCAGACTTCCAGAGTTCAATTCCCAGTAATAAAGGATGTGGCTAGCTGATGAGAGTTTGGCCCAGCCGGCATGCAAGTGAAGAGGAGAGAGTGTCATTCTGTCTCTTTCTGTCTGTCTGTTTCTCATTCTTTATCTCTTTGGCCCATTCTCTATCTCTTTCTCTTATTCTCCCTCTTTCTCTCATTCTCTCTTTCTCTCTCTTTCTCTTTTTCTCTTTCTCTCTCTTTCGTTCTGTTTGTTATAGTTTTTGTTATAATTAAATAAGCTTTTTAAATTTTGCTATATTAAATGCCTTTTATATTAATAAAATGGAAGTTCCCTGACCATTATTTTACAAATGTACCTTTAAAAAAAAATTCATATTGGTGGGCCTCGGGGTTTCAAATTGTGAATTTGGTGGTCCCCGAGATCAAAAAGGTTGGTGACCACTGTTCTAGATGATCTCTGAATGAATAATGCAAGAATCTTTCATAGCCGTATGTATATGAATTTAAGTTTGAATAAGGTCAAATAGAGAAAATGTGATTCAATGACACAGAATAAGTAATATTAAAACTTTGTACTTTTTTATATCTATAGCACATTAATAACTTTGTAAAGAGAAGTAAGTGTATATGGGAAAGGAACAATAATGAAGTAAGATGGTGACAATTCTCCACTAGTTTTCTCAACAACAAATAGAAGAAAGGAAAAGAGTTCCTGCGAATTTAACTCCACTAGTTGTTGCTGACTATAGGGGGCAGCATTCATCTCCATTTTAAGATCATGAGCCAGTGCTGTCTGAAGACATTTCCATGGTCATGTGACCCACATGATATTGTGGAGCGTTGTTTCTTCTCCACTGAAGTAGTTCCTATTTATCTACTTGCATATGCATACTTTCGAATTACTAGATAGGCAGGAGTTAGGTGAAGACAGGCACTCACCCCAACTAAGTTGGAAGGAGCTAGGTGAAAACAGACATATGACTACCAGGTCTTGAACCCAGGATGTCGGCTTTCCAGATGACAAGCTCAGTATCTTAACTACCGAGCCATCACACCACCCAAATTTTTAAGTGCTTCTCTTAGAAAACCCAGAAATGTCAATTTAATAATGATATTACTTGGGCTGGGAAAGAGTATGGTGAATATTCAGTCTTTCAGTCCTATTCACTGGTCCAAAAATAAGTTTGTGCTTATTTTCCTAAATCCTATCCTCTGACTCTTTTCATCATACCACAAGTTGCATCATCTCTGATTTCCTGAGACTGGGGGTTCAGCCAATACTCTCAGCCAGACACTGGGAAAGCAAATAAACTCTTCCACCATCTGGGATTTTATGAAAACGAAATAGAACTATGCCTTGATAATGTTGCAAATTCAATCATCTTATCTCCCCTAGTGACTTTGGATTCATGTGGTGCAGGAATGGTGACAAGCTAGAACCCCACTGAAGTTCAGTTCAAGAATGTGTTTGCTTGGATTGAATCCTTGCCCCAGGATCCTTCCACGGAAAAGGTACAGAACTCCATGAAAGTCAGGCAAACCTTCTCAAGTCAGGGGCTGCTGGTATGTTAGCAAACAACCACTGTTTCTGATAGAACTAATAGAATCAGTGTGAATATTGCGAATATATAACCTCTGCCTAACAGTGAAGGAAAATCACCTGGCAGTCTCCATATCATCTTCAATATCAATATCAGAGGAATAAAGAACAAAAAATGTGAACATTTCTGGTTATATCCAAAGGTGCTTTTTCCAAAAGGCTTTAATGGGACTTTCTTGGTTTTTATTCCTGAAATGAAACATTTTCAAAGGGAAAAAAAACCAAGAAAGTCCAGTTGCCT
>JANHFO010001534.1:162088-178283 GCA_032468095.1 Pareas carinatus
GGGGAGTTGGAAAGGGGGGGAATTAAACTAAAGTAAGTATGATTGTGACTTCTTCAAAGTCTAACTAGCCCTTAAACTTCCTGTTCACCTTATAAATGGTGTTATAGCAATACTAAGATCAGTATCTTGTTTATTGTCCTTGAATTAAATGGAGTATAACTATGGGTGAGGGAAAATTTCATCCTTACCCAATTGTTTGATCAGAAAGAATATTTAAAGAATAAACTAATCCAGTGTGGTATAACTAGGCATCACCTCATATAGCTGGAGTTTTTCTTTACTACCAATTCCATATAGCATCTGTTATTTAACTCTTTGGAATTAGTTTGCAAGTATGGAAGAATGTTACATAAACAGTATATTCTACTAGCCAACAATTTTGAATTAAACCAAACGTGAGCACTCTCATATTCATTTAGTGAAACCTTTAAAACTCCACCTCACTGCTAAATAATTGCATGCTGGGCATAAAATGCAGAGCCATATTTACAATTATATTAAAAAATGAATAGAATGATTCTGTTGGGTGACTTGAATAAAAGTGGATGTGAATTACAGCTGTGCACAATTGTACTAACAAATACTTTTCTTGTATTTAGTCTATTTGAGTAGGATTAGAAGTTCCAATTCCCTTCAGGTTATTTACTTCCGCCTAATCTATTTCACATGGGAAAGTTGATAAATAGGACGATTATAGATAATAGTTTGAACTGTTTTGTAGAAAAGGAGAATAATGAATGAAAAAAATGCAAAATATGCTGTTTAGAATTATAGCTCTAGTTTTTCAAGAAACTGGCTTACGTTAATATTAAAATAGTCATACTCCCATGTTTATGTTTTACAGACAGTCTATGCTGTACCAATCCTGACATTTTCTTTTGTCTGTCATCCTGCTATTCTTCCTATTTATGAGGAACTGAAAGGGTATGTCATGTGCATTAACATTTGTCTTGTGTTTTCAAAGAATTGCATAGTAATATTGAGTGATTTTTTTTCATAAATATTCATAGCAATTCATTTGTTTCTCTATATTAGGCGAACCCGCAGAAGAATGATGAAAGTATCCAATGTTTCATTCTTTGCTATGTTCCTCATGTACCTTTTGGCTGCTCTCTTTGGATACTTGACATTTTACGGTAAAAAAACAACTTTTCTACTTACATTTTGCATGTTAATTTTGGATATATCTTTAGGGCGTGACCAAGTCAACTGGAGCAAAGCACGCTTAAGCACTGTTTTGTCTTTATGTAAACATGTGCTCCATTGTAGTATTTGTATGTTCTAATTAAGAAAGCAATCTCAACTTATAGCAATAGGAAGCTTGCACAAGCTTGCTTCCTTCCTTCTGCAGAAGAACAAGTTTCGCAAATATGAATTGGTCATTCATTTTTGTGTTAACTGGGTCAATGGACTTCTGAACTTGATTACTAAGCAAGTCTTCCATAGGAAATACGATAAAACATGTTTCCTGTAGAGATTTCATGAGAAACACTCCTCGATTTTTAACAACAGCAGACCCATCAATCATTTTGACCCCATGTTATGGTCACACATTTAAAATGGCTGTCAGGGAGCTTGGGACCAATCAATTTTGTGGATTTTTTGTTAATATTATACTGAGTCACACATGTTCTGCCTGATTGATCTCTGCGGAAGGAAGACAAAGAGTTCATTCCCAGTGCAGGATGGGGACTTGCTTCCTGGTTCCATATGGCCTGATATACCATTCTACTCGAAGCTGTTATAAGGGGGAAGGTTACGAAGTCTGAATCATATCATAGGCTGACAATAACTTTCATTCAGGCAACAGCTGTATAATTTAATGGCTTTTTGCTTATTGAAGGGTATATCACTGTTTGTAGCTTTAGCAAGCTTTGTAACTTTAGCAATACACAATGTGATGTGCAATAACAATAGAAATACCATAATGATATTAGATGGGAACACTGACAAGCAGTCAAATATATATTTTATTGAAATAAAAGTTTTTGAAATTCAGCCAATTCAGAACATTCTTTAACAAGAGCTGATTGTGACTACCACATTGCAATATATTCTATATTACAATGTTGTATACAATTCCACTTGCAAATCAACTGTAAATTTTTTAAAACATGCATAGGAATCCTGATTATTTCATTATGTGAATATTAAAATTAGCAAATACCCTACTAAAATACATGTCCCTTTCCAGGAAATGTTGAAGCCGAATTGCTCCATACTTATTCAGCGGTGCTTGGAACTGATAATCTCCTTCTGATTGTACGTTTAGCAGTCCTGATGGCAGTCATTCTTACTGTTCCAGTTGTGATTTTTCCAGTGAGTAACTTTATTTAATGAGGAGTGTGGTGTTAATTTATGTTGATTTGGAAATCAAATATTTATGGAACTTGCATTTATTTCCAATTATCATTTTCATTTTTTAAAATCTTGGTCATGTCTCTGTGTTCAGTTTGTTTCCCTCTTTTCATCATTGTATTATCAGAATAGTTGGAAGGCAATATAAATTCTATATTTTAAAAGAATATTTAAAATGTACTTAAATATTTAAAACATTTTTGGGGCGGAGTAAATTTTAATATGTCTTTAATAACATTAAGTAATTCAATTAATGTGTATTTTACAGATCCGCAGTTCTGTCACACAATTGTTGTGTGCAGGCAAAGAATTTAGTTGGCTGCGTCATTGTATTATTACGGGAGCTATTTTGGTATGCACCAACATTCTCGTCATTTTTGTTCCCACAATTCGAGACATATTCGGATTCATTGGTGAGGATTGCTTCTTACTTTTTTGAAAATTTAGAATCTATTGTTTTAAAATTATCTATAAGCGGTCTAATTAAACTTTATGGTTCATTCAGGTGCCTCTGCTGCTGCCATGCTCATCTTTATACTTCCATCAGCTTTCTACATTAAGCTTGTGAAAAAAGAATCCATGCAATCTGTGCAAAAGATTGGGGTAGGTACTTACTGTGTTTACCTAATAAAAGGGAATGTTTTTTGATATTCATAAAATTGTTTCATTCTAACGCACTGTTTGACTATGAAGTTTACTTGATTGCCATGAATGTCTGCATCAATTGTCCTTGAGACCTTTTCATTCTCATCCTCTCTCTTTTTTTCTTTAATTGTTCATTTTTATTTACTTTATTTTATTTTTGTCTGTAAGTCACTGTCTATAAGCCACCATTTTGGAAATTAAGTGGCATAACATAAACATCTATATTCAGAGCCAGCCGAAGGGCGGTGCGAATGGTGCAACCACACAAGGCCCCATGCTTGCCTAGAACTCACTGGGTTAACAAATAGACCCCGCCCCATGCTTGCAAAGGACTCATGGCGTTAATAAACAGGCCCGGCCCTGCGCTTGCCAAGGCACTCAACGTTTTGCACTGGTTCCACTTATTCTTCAGCCAGCTCTGCCTATATTTAAAAGTCTAGCATATTGGCCTGAATTTTCTTAGCCTTCCCAAGAAATGAAGGCAGAATGTGTTCACTGTTTTTCATCTTGGCTTTGAATGATGCAAGTCTGAAAATTGCCCCCCAAAATTGACCTTTATGTATAATAGACTCTTTTTCATGCCTTTGTTTCTGATAAAATAAATTAAGTATTTTTGTATGTTACCTATTTAGGCTCTCCTGTTCCTGCTAAGTGGCATAATTGTGATGGTTGGAAGTATGGCCTTGATCATTGCAGATTGGATCAACAATTAATCTACCTGCTTTATTCGTTAGTCTTCATTCTGCCATCTTCTGGGAGAAAAAAAATCTGCCTATGTTTCCAGCTCTGCTTCCTTTGATGCTAGTTCTAACTGTAGAACAGATGGATTTTAAAGAAAGGAAAGCAAAAGCAACTATTCTGCACAAGAATAGATACTAATATCAAACCAGCTGAATCTTTGGCTGAGTGAAGTGACTTTTTTTTTTATTCCATTCCAGGGAATGGACCGCTCTCTCTGTAAAATTTTATCAAGCCATGTTGGGCTTCGGACATTGTTACTTGGATTCTTTATTATTTACTTGAATGTGCCTAATGGAAACAATTGATGTGAGAAGTAAATTAGTTTACAGCAAGTTGTTAAGCTAGCCATTAAAAGCAAGGGGGAAAACAGTTATTATTTTTATACCAAATAACTATGGACTCAAAAGCACTATTTTGACTCTTAAGAAAACATTTTATAAGTTAAGGATCCAAATAAGGGTAATAAAAAAACCAGTATACTGTTTAATCAGTATCCTAAGGTCAAAATGTTTGCCTGCCTACAGAGACACATTCTTAAAATTATATTTTTCACCTCAATAAGTTTATTTTTAAAATCTGTTACAACTAATGATTAATTGACTGTCTTGAAAGAATGGAAGTATAATTAAATTACATATGTAATTTTAGTTATTCTAAAGCTAAAACCAAGCAAAGATTTGTTAAGAAAACCCAAATATAGTATACTTAATCAATTAGCCTAAACTATTATACTGTGTTTTCAAGGCGCCATTTCCTCAAATGTATTTTTTTTTTTAAAATCATAACATCAGAATGTCTGATGTATTAATTTATGGCATCCTATTCTAATTAGACCTATATCCAGTTCATTCTGGAAATGAATGAAAATTGTATAGGAGCATTATTTCACAAATTACTGGTTCATTCATAAAATATGTTGGCATTTTTCTTCCTGAGATACTCAATAGTGCAATTACAGAAGATAAAAACTTTTTTTTTAATTTGGTCTTACCAAAGCACAGTAAATTGTTAGGTAATGAGATGTTCTGGTTTTGTATGTAAAACAAGAATATTGAGGTCATGCTATATTTTACCAGAGATAAAGTGTACAGATAGTGTGCTACTTTTCAGGTGCATGTTTTCATTCATTATTAATATTTTAATAATACATAATTGCATCAGACTTTGATACATGTGACAGAATTCTCTTCATAAAATAACTGGATTTCTTAATGGAGCTTTCTAATGCAAAAAGTCTTGATGGACTAGACTGTCATATATATACATACAGATATGGACATACACACTTGTTGATTAAATAAATGGATCTCGGTATTATTTAGACAATGAGGTAACAATCATAGGTCATGTACAGTAGATGGTCAGAATATGATCCTCCCCTGAATGGACAACAAATGCTACACAGAGTATACGCATTCAAAGAACATACGAACTAGGCACACCTCCCACCTCACACTCTGTCCATCTCCCATTCATCACTCAGCCTGGAAACTCAAGAGGAGCTGAATGTTGATACGGAGAATTCATACATACTTCCCATTTCTTAACTTAAAGAGATACTTAATTGTGCCAAGTGGGATAGAGGCTAAACTCTTCTCTATTACACTTTGTAGTAATAAATCTGTTTTGCAAGTGCTGCATTTGCCAGAGGTAGGATCATGTCCAGTTTGGTTACTACACATATTAATTATGCTATTTCAACCCCAAGGTAAAGAGATTTAGGACACTTTTTTTTCGTTTCACAGAAATTGCTGAGCAGGTTCTCTGCCAGAATCTAAAAAGAGTTTAACTAGGTAACATTCAGAGGATTGCTTTCATCTGGCATAATCTAATTTAATAGTAGTAGCTCAACTATTGAGTTAGAGCAATCAAAAAAATGGCATGTAATTAACCAGAACATTTTTTAAAGCATAGGTTCATTAAATATATATATATGTATACAGCAAATATTTCCCTTTGCATTCTGATTCTTAACCTAATAATGTTTCATTAGGGCGCGTGTCAATAAGGTACATGAAAAATGACTGTAATTTTTCCCCTCATTGCCTTAGAAACCATGGTTCTAAGCAGGACAATATAATATGTACTTGAATAATAATATCTTTTATTCCTAAAATGTCAGTAACCAACACAAGTACTGTTAAAAACATAACACTTTTTGATCTAGATTGTCTAAAGAAAACATCTTAGAATTTCAAAGATCACTCTTTTGTAAGCATTTAGGTGGTGTAATGTAAGATCTGATTGTTACGTGTTTATATCTCAGAACTACCAATGGCGTTATTGGGTGGACACAACACACTCATGTAGCAGATATAAATAACATAATATTTTCTAGTATTTTCTACTAGTCTAGTGCTATTTTGCTCAGCATCTTAGATACTCCAGAAAGTATATGGAATAATTTAAAATGATTTTTTTTCTTTATAACAAATAGGGTTGCCCAATATCTTTAACCTATCTGGGGAGTTAAAGATCAACAAGTCATACTATTTCCAACAATAAAAAAATATTGTTATAGCCTAATTGTTGATCTAAAAGCCAGAAAAGTGACAAAAGTGGGAAAAATACACTTCTGCATCTGCAAAAATGATACTGAATTATTGATGAGTCAGCAATATCTGGGCAGTTCAAATAATGGATTGCACAGTTTTCTTTCATTTACAAGGTCAAACCTCTCTATCTACTCCTGAGTACCACTAAGATAGCTTGTTTGCTAATATACAAATATATGGTACACAAACTTCTCAGGAGCTAGCAGTTTCAGTATTAAACCACGGTTTGTCACCTCATTATAAAATTACTGTCTTCCATGTCATTTTACTCACAATATGTAACATGTTATTTATGGAACAGTAACCTGTTGAAGTTAAAACCTATTTTTCAATATTTATGGGTAACCTCTGTATATAAATTATACTGTACATATATATATATATTATATATATATACTGTAAATATATTGTATATAATGTAAGGTTAGGGCTTCTATTATGTATATAAGTTTCTGTTAATGGTTAGCTCATTAAATCCATAATCCTTTCATGTTGTATATCCAAGAAATTGTCACAATTTCTCTCTGGAGAAATTGTATGCTGGTGATCAAATTGTTTTTGAATTTGTTATACAAGGGCAAATAATTAAAGAAAAAAGAGAAAAACACCCAAAAGTGTAACCAAAATGTATTAGTTCAATTCTATATTTCCCTTTGAAGTATACATTCTATACTGCAAACCAATGTGAAATTCCTTTAGCTTCCAAAGCAGTTGTGATGTGAGAAAAATGGGAGCTACTATTTGACAGCAAAAACATCCCTTTTTTAATTCAGAAAATTAGTTCCCTAATTATCTGAAACTTGGGCCATTGTTGTCGACCATTGTTGTAAAATGGGAAACTTAATTTTACAATGTACAATTTGCATTGTTTTCAGTGACTGTTTTTAAAACCAATGACTGATGTTTCATATATAGGTATGATTTGTATATATCATGTATGTACATAAAGAGATACACGCTGTATTGTTAGGCCAACAATTTAAATACAATTGTTGAAAAGAGTGCTGCACTGTTTCAATGAAACACTGTAAAGTTTTAGCTAAATAAAGATCAAAACTTAGGAATGTGCAAGAATGAAATTTGTTGTCTATTATGTAAGGATTTGTTCATGTTAAGCTTTACAATTTTAGATAGCCCCCCCCCCAAATTGTAGTTACCTTTGAATTCAAACTATGAGGTGGGTTCACAGTTCATATTAAGCCATGATTTGTTTTAATAAAGTTTACTGAACATGCCGTAATATCTAGTTCCACATATTACAGGTAGTCCTTGACTTACGACCACAGTTGAGCCCCAAATTTGGGTTGCTAAGCAAGACTATTGTTAATTTTGCCCCATTTTATGATCTTTCTTGCACCGTTGTTAAGTTAGTAACTTGGTTGGTAAGTGAATCTGGCTTACCCATTGACTTTGTCAGAAGATCTCAAAAGCTGATCACATGACCTCAGGACACTGCAACCGTCATAATGGGAATGGGAACCAAATTCTTTGAATGGTGCAGTCAATTCTCTGGAAGCCACATGGGAGAAATATTTCCCCTGTATGCCCAGTAGTTGAAGTGTTGTTAGTTAAGGTATATTTGAGACAGTCTCGCTGATCTAATTAACCAGGCAGGTTCATCGCAGCAGGAAAAAATCACCAATAATTAGGCCTTAAGCCACTGTGTGCCTACTAAGCAATTAGTAGGTAAGACAAATTTTTAAAGAATCATCCATATGATTCCTCATCACAAAGTAAATTTCAAATATTTTTCAAGAATAAACCCATCTAAAACACATTCCGATACTTAAGACAGGTTATAAACGAGGCACAACTCTCCCTAGAACTAATTGATGCAGCAAAGGTCAGAAATGGGTCGACTACTCCTAATTGTGCAAATATGTTTCATGCCTATGTCACTGTTGCAGACAAGGGACCCTCGCAAACTGGAAATCACTCTGGGGGAATGCAGTTATACCCATAACATGTTTCATCTCAATACGCCAATCCATTTTTTTTCTTTCTGTGTTGTCTGGATTTTAATTTCAGCTTGATCCAACCTTACTACTAAGATTAGCAATGCTCCTGTTTGCCAATATTGCCTCCTGTGACCTACCAACATTGGGATCCAAACTTAGTCAAAGTCTGGTGACTGTGTCTGCAAGGAATTATGACAATTGCTGGCAATATAGCCCTGACTATTACGATCACACACGATCACACACACACACACACGATCACACACACACACACACTTATATTTATGAAGGGTAATCTCCACAGCACAGGACAGCATTATCAGCCTATTCTGTGTAGACACCAATGAGTTTTGAGTGGTGCTTTTCATTTTTCTTGCTACTTGGTTGATTTTTTTCCTGATTCATTAAGAGAGATCCTCTGAGATTCAACCTAGTTGTTTCATTGCTTGGCTCCTTAATTTTTAAAAAGGTTCCATTGGCTCTGCTAAAGCAGGGGTCCCCAATCCCGGGTCCGCAGCATGCCAGCAACCGAGCCGTGCAAACAAGCCAAGCCCTATTGGTGGGATGCAGGCAGCATGTAAAACCACCACCCCACTGGTGCATGGAAAAACTTTTTCCCATGGAACCAGTTCCTGGTGCCGAAAAGGTTGAGGGCTACTGTACTAGAGGAGAAACATTACTTAGCAGGAATAGTGGAAATTATCTCCCTTTATAGATCACACAAGGCTTCAATAGCATTGTTAAAAAATGAGATGTGAAATTTTCTATGCACCATTTTAAAAAAATCATCTTTCAGACTTGATTTAGAACATTTTAATTGATTCTCAATTCTTCCAGCGATTGATAGCAGCTGACAGTCTAAATTGACTAGAGAGTGATCAAGTATGACAATGGAGCTACAAAAAAAAGTTCAGTACACTATGGTGAACATCAAATCTTGAGCCACCCGAGGCTGGTCTAGCATGGTGCTATGGTATACCATTGTTTCTCAAGTTTGGGATCTTTAAGATGTATGGGTTTCAACTCCCAGAATTCTACAAGCAACACGCTGGCTGTGGAATTCTGGGAGTTGAAGTCCATACATCTTAAGGTACTCAAGCTTGAGAAACATTGTGTATATAAGATCAAAGAGAGACAAACGATAGTCCCTCATATGTTGGGAATCCCATTGTCAGTGAAATGGATGAATAAATATAAGCAACATATTCCTACTGTCTTTAATGGCACTCTGACTAAAATAGATTCGTAACTCATTTGCTATTCTGTCACATGGGAAACCTCCAAGTAAAAATAAATGGAGCTTAGTTTTAAGATGAATAAACCACTATGACATTTCTAAGAAATAGTCATTCTTGTCTGTAACAGAACTGCAAGAAGGAAGTGCAGAGGAAACGTCGCTCGATGTTCCTTTCTAATTGGTATTTCTGAACCGTTAGTAAACACCATTGACCTTTTTAGCTAACCGATTAATATATACAGGTATTTTGTAGGGCTAAAAAACTCATTGAATAATAAAAAAAGCTGATGCTTAGATTAAACTTAATAAACTTAGTTTTATGATACATTCTCCCAGGACAAAGGAAGTCTAGGAGTTGGTAAGCTGTTAAGTTTGGTTTAATAGTGGTTTGATTTGTTTAATATGCTCTGTGCTATGGACTATTTACACAAACTCATCCTGATGTACATGGTTTTATATGGGGGATTTACTATTTTATGCAGCCATCTTAAAATATGAATCTTAATCTGAGGGAGATAAAAATCACTCAAAAAAAGAAGTAACTCTTATCACTTGACATTAAAGTCTCCAAGTTAAAATGTCTAGAGTAATCCAGTGCCATGCTAGAGATCATTGAAGCTATTTCAGGAGAAGACACTGCTTTATAGTGGCATAGACATATACTTCCAGTACTCCTATACTGTCCCAACTACACAAATGTAACATCAAATATTCAACATTGGCAGATAATTAAATGTTGCTTCTAATCATAGAGATGAAATTACTGTAGACTATGATCACACCATCTCTACATTGCACCCAATTCTAGACTGCTGGATCATATACTGGTGGCAGATACAGCTGTGGAAGGTTGACTCTCACTTTCTTCTCTCAGCCAGATCTCTGAAGTCCAATATTAAATTGTAGCCTATTTTCCAGTAAGTGACCTGGAAAGCAAGACATTTAGTCCACAATAGTTTTCACCTAAACGTTTCTGGTTAGACTTTACCCTGAAAACAAGGGAGGCCAGCTCCTGAACCACTCTTTTCTTTGCAACAGCAAGATTGATGCCAAGTAACACCTCCCTGCTTGTTACTTTTATGTTTGCACCCATCATCTCTGTAAAACAATTGATAACTCCAACATTTAATGAAAACAACCAAAAATAGTTCCTCCACTGTTAGAATCTTTCCAATGGACTACACACACTCCCATCTATGTCAGAATGAGAAAGTCGAAACACAAATCTGATAATTTCTTAAACATCTCCTAGATGCAAACCTGTTATTTTATTGTGTTGAGTACAGGCTCACTGTCAAATCCTGTTGGGCTGAAACTCACACTTCGAATTTGTCAATGCTTAGATAGAAGAGGTGCGGGAAGGGCTATCTTAGATCTACTGGGCGAAATGTAATGGTTTGAAATAGTTGACATATTTCTCTGCTGATTATGATGCTAGTTCAAAGACATTTCCACAGGTGTACAGTAAATGAAACCAAACCAAACTGCCTATTATCTGCACCATGTTATTTATAGTAGTTTTAACTGTGGGAAAAGAAACTGTTTAAAGTATCTATGCTGTGGGGAAGGGAGCCAGAATCAACTTCACTTTCACTTGTGGCTGTTACCTCTCTAATAAATCAATGAACTTTTGAAGATGAAGGGCTTCAAGAGTTTTTTAAAGGGAAGGATTTTGGTACATTTGAAACAGGTTAACCTGAAAAAGTAGTGAGTTAAGGAAAGAAGCAATTATATTTACATAGAAACTTGGGCTGGATGAGGCAACAAGATAAAAAGCTGTAGATTTGCAGAGTTTCTGAAATTTAAAATAAGGTGGCTAGATTTATTTAATCAATCAGCCCTTTGAGATAAGCCAGGAAAGAAGTCAGATTCTACAAGGACTTTTGAAACTCTATTTTATTTTTTCCGTGTTGGAAAGTAAATCCAGTCTGTGTCTTATTCCAAGCCAGGAAAGAGATGCAGGTAGGAAAAATAAGTTCAAGGCAGGCTGTAGTTGGAAAGGTTTTGGTTTATTAGCCCACTAACAACAGTGACAGCAGCATGCCTTCCTGGCAAATGACAGCTGGCAAATTGGTCTGATGAGTAGATGAGTTTTTATATGTTTGTGGGCCTTTGTAATTGAGATGTCTGGGTCTGTGTTTTCCTTTATTGTTTAATTGTGTTGAAAGATTTCTGTTATGGTCTACAAGGTTGTAACCAGCCCTAAAAGGGAAATGCAAATCCTAAGTGTTTGTCTCCCTGACCTAATCCTAGCAGCCTAATTTTGTCCCTTTCAGCTCTTGATCTATTCTGAGACCTATCTGGGGATCACTTTAGCCAAGTCCAGTTTTACAATGTATACATTAGGCTTTTTTTTAATGAGTCAAGAAACCTGGTTGTTGTTTTTTAAAAAAAACAATGTATACATAGTTTTATGAACGAAACTTAATTTCCTTCAGCTTTGCTTGCAGGTTGTTTTAGTGGAGGAAAAACGGGCTGTTTTCTGCCTGTCCATGGACCAGCACCAGCCTGCAGCATGCCAGCAACCAGGCCATGCAAACAAGCCAAGCCCCATTCCTGGAATGCAGGCAGCAGGCCAAACCACACCCCCTCTGGTCCATGGAAAAGCCTGTCTCCACAGAACCCGTCCCTGGCGCCCAAAAGGTTGAAGGGGGGCGCTGTTATAGGAGAAATATTCTATTCTGCTTCTTTTCTTATTTTGTGGAATATTTTATTCGGGGGAAGGGAGCCTTCCTACAGCAGGTTATGATCAAAGAATCTTGAAAGTTTGGGTGACTGGAGAGCTGAAGGTCAAATCTGTCCTATAGCTTTGCTGCAACATAGAGTGCCTAAAGTACTCTGAGACCTTAACTCCCTCCTGGGGTTGAAAGAGGACAATAAATTGATTTGTATCTAGAGGGAAGCATAGATATGAATCTGTATAATTGCAATTTCACAATCAACTATAAGCTAACTGCAATAAGTTGATAGGAGCACAGGAGAATACAGAAAAGAGGGAATGATATTACGTTACACTGTATCCTAAATCGGTCAGTATTCTTTTCTAGCTACTTACTGCCACAGCCTGAATCTGAAAATATCTTTTATTTTTGAGATTTATGAAGCCAAGCGATTTAATGCTTGGGTATTTTCTGGATACATTTTTATTACATGTGTTTGGTTAGATTCAGTACACAAAAATCAATAAAGGGAAGTGGATGAAGGGAGACTTTTTATTATTGCCTAGAGATTTTGACACGGGCCTTGAATTCTTTCTTGAAAGAAAAGAAATAAGTCTTTGCTTGGAGTTAATAGCTTATTGGAACAATTCTGCTGAAAAAGCGTAGTCTCCAAACTTTGTTAAACCACCAATTATTAGAATTTGCAAACATCATTATTTCTACTCCTAGAAGGAAATACTCTAGTCACTGGTATTTGTAGGACTAAATGTCCTTCCTGCCACATTGACCATATCCAAACTATTAGGGACAGTGTTTCACTAATTCTAGAATTCGTTTGAAATGATAGCAACAGCAATAGCATTTACCATATTACATCGATTATATGATGCCACCGATTATAAGACACATCCTTAGTTTTCTAAGTTAGAAATAATTTTTTAAAAAAAACATCAAATATAAGACACACCATGAATACAGAGACACCAAAATACGAAAAACATGTGTCTTATAATTGATGTAATACGGTAGGTTCATATACCACCCCATATTGCTATGCTGGCTGAGGAATTCTGGGAGTTGAAGTCCACAAGTCTTAAAGCAATCAAGGTTGAAGACCTCTGCTTTACAACACTCTCTGGGTAGTTTCCAATATAAGCATTATTTGCATATTGTCCCTAGCAATTTGGGCCCTCCTTTTATTGACCTCAGAAGGATGGGATGCTGAGTCAGTCTTGAGGTCTGTCAGGATCAGATTTCAAGCTGTGGGTAAAGTTTACCTACAATACTGCACTTTAACCACTGTGCCACCAATTAAAGCTTTAAAAAAGAAAAAGAAGCATGAACACAATGTTGCCTCACTGATGCGACGCTGCTCTACCATTTGCAAGAGTGCAAGATAATTCAGATTTTAGAGAACTTTGGAGCAGCCCACTGACAAAACAGAAAATTGTTCTTTTAACTCTCCATCTTGGTATTAAGGTTCTGATTCAGCAATATCTTCCATAAATGCATATTATTTCAATTAGCTAACGAGTAGGTGAACTTTTGTATTAGACCACACATTTCAAAGGAAAAGAATTGTGCCTCCTCCCCTTTAAATCACAGCATGAGCGTATATCGAAGTATTAGTGACCCTGCCACTTCTATATGGATAATAAAAGGATCTTTTGCATTAGGGATTATGTATGTACAAGCAAAAACTCCCCTTTCACCTGTATCAGAAACATATCAACATGCTTCAGTGGTTTGATTTAAAGTGCAGAGGTAGAGCAACTTTTTCCTCTGTCCGGCCATGTTATCCTGTATCCAATGTGAATCACTTCTTTTTGGGAGCTTAGTGCTGATGATATCACAAACAAGATACAGATAGTCCTCAATTTATGATCACAGCTGGGATTATAAATCCCATTTTATGTTGTAAATCAAGTCAGATCCAATTTCATGGCAATTTTTATGGCAGACATTAAGCAAATCATATAGCTGTTAAGCAAATCCCCCCAATGGACATTTTTTGCTGTATTCACATAACTGTGAGTACAGGACATAAGTCACTTTTTCCAAGGCTGCTGTAACTTTGAATTGTTGTTTAACAGTTGCACGTTGAGGGTTACCTGCATGTAACACCAGGTAGCTGGCAGGATCTTTCCCTCCAAGGAGGTGTGTGTGTGGGGGAGATCCTCAATGGAAGGCACAGTGCTAGGATCGTGTTCTTCAGCGCTGTGCCTTCCATCAAGGCTCTTCCCTCTCCTCACACCTCCTTTGCAGGCTAAGATCCTTTGCGCCTGCAAAGGAAAGCCCACCCCCTCACACCTTCTTGGAGGAGAAGATCCTGTCAGCGCTGTTAAACATCCTCCGCACCTCTTCAGAGGGCAAGACCCCAGGGCTGTACCTGCAATGGGGAGCCCCCGGCCCATGTCTGCTCAGAGGGAACGATCCAGGCAGTTCTGCACCTGCAATGTTGCACCTGTAGTGGGGCTGCCCCTGCATGCCTCCATGGAACTATGATCCCACAGACGAGTGCCCACCCCTGCCCCTGCCCCACCTGCTGCCATTGGCCTGCTGCCATTGGTGCACCATAAGCATACCTAAGTGTGACTAATTCCTGAGTGTAATGTTGGAAGATAACCTGACAATATAATGTGTGACTGATATCAGTCTATGGCAGAAGCTCTGTGATTAAGGAATTTCAGAAATGTCAGAGTTTAACCAAGAACAATATAGCTTAAGCTTATAATACAGTTTAGGGTTTTCCCAGGCCCAGCCTCATTTTATCCCTGCCATGCTACAATCAACCAAAAATGGAAATGTTACAAAATATGGAGGAGTAGAGCAGTGGTGGCGAGAAGCAGACAGGAGGAAATGAAGTGCTATTTCCCAGCTGAAACTATATCCTGTGAAGAAGTGATTCACATATGCTACAGAGATAGAGAATGAATGGTGTGGCTGGCCAGGAAGTGCCAAAAGGCATAGTTGGTGCTTTGGATACTTGAGAAAGACAAAGAGGGGTCCTTACTTAACATTAAAAGTTTAAAGCAGAAGAAATAAAGAGTAATTTAACTGAAGGAAACAGAGCTGAGATCATACAAACAGAGAAGACAGAGAAGAAAACCAGAAGGAAAGAATGTCAGAAAGATGTAGGAAACGGAAGAATAGGTGAAACGAAAGATAAGAAAGGAGAGTGAGAGAAAGAAAGAGAGTAGAATGTAGAAATTGAGGATGTAGAGAAGGGAAAAAGAGTGGATGTAGATAGAAGAAAGAAGGAAGCATAAAATAAGAATGAAAAGTGGCTAAAACCAGAAAGAAACTAAGCCCAAATAGAGCAAGGCCACCAAAGAACGAGAGGAATAGGGAAGGTAGGTATAGAAAGAAGTGAAGGTGGCAAGAAAGTTAGGTATAAGAAAACGAAAAAGGAGCCACAAATTAGATGGAAAGAAGGACAGAGATAAAACTGGGCGACCAGGAAAAGATCAACCAATAAGTCTGGAATGGAGGAAGAGGTTTTAAGGAAGATTAAGGAAGAAGAATAGAAAAGGTTAGGAAAGGGAAAAGAAGAAAGGAAGAATGGAAGATAGGATAAGAAGGATAGATAGTTAATATACAAGAATAGTAAAAATAAGTAAGTGAAATTAGAAAGCTAGAAGACTAATAACAAGAAAGGAAAAGAAGGTTGAAACAGAAGGAAGTAAAAGATATAATAAAGGAAAAAAAGAAATAGGATGGTTAAAGAAGAAAGAAGTAAAGACTAGAAAGAAGGAAGGTAAATTTTATAACTATTGCTAGCTCTTGGTACCCGTGCTATGCTACGGGTTTAGTATAGTTAGCTATGGTAATTTTAGATAGATGTGTGACTGGTTTGTGATATCAAGTGGTAGAAAAAGTTGCCTCATGTAATGCACTGGAATTATTGAAGGGAGATAATAGGTAATGTTTTGAATCTGTATGAATTTGAATATGATGAAGTTTGAATCTATATATATAAAAATGCAGGCACGTTTGTGCCTGGTAAGTGATCCCGGAAAGTACTGAACCGATTGGGTTCAG
>JANHFO010001534.1:178383-195609 GCA_032468095.1 Pareas carinatus
AGACAGAAAGAGATACACAGAGAGAATGAGAGACAGACACACTCATACCTATGCACACATAGAGAAAGAATGAGAGATAGACACACACAGAGAGACAGAGAATGAGAGAGACAGAGAATGACACACACACACACACACACACACACACAGACGATACAACTATACAAAAAAATTCAAATAAACTCCAGATTTTCCTGCGAGCCACCAAATTTTTCTCACAGCCCACTGGTGGGTTCCAGCCCACAGGTTGGCGACCACTGTGTCTAGACTGCTAGCTGAGAATGGCATTTTTAAAAACAATGTAAGTTTCCATGATTCTATAGGAACCTTCCCAGGACTACTTGGGGTAAGAAGGAACTTACTATTTTGTTTGAAGGCTTGTCCTGCAAGATTGATGAATAGCCAAGATTTCAAATATTGAGATGAATTTCAGATAAGGTTCAACATTTAACAAGAAGTTTATGCAAGCCCTTTCTAGCACACTACTAAACCGTAAGGCGGCAGGGATGAATGGATTTAAAAGAATGCTGTTAAAAGGCATGCTTCTCCCTAGACATTCTACTTCTGTAAAAGTCTGGGCAACCACTAGATGGCATCAAAAATATAAAACACTCTCTTTGTTACTATCTGTTAGGCTTTAGTCAACTGGTTGGACTGGAATCATTTAGTTAATCTCAAAAGAATCCATAAACTTCTGATAAGTCATTTTTCCTGGGGGGGGGGGAAACATGAAAAAGGCACAATGAAAGAATTACCACATCTGCTGAGTTAAAGGAGCAAGTCCTGTTTACTGAATAATTATTCAAACCCCTTTGCACCAAATGAGACGCCTGGCCTCCAGCATCCACCTCTTAATTGGTTTGACAATGGGAAGATCTGCAATTGTATTGGGTTTTTTCTATGGAAGAACACTCATTCTGAGCAGCCCTTGGTGGTCTCTGAGCTGAGTTATTTGCGGATCTTTCATTACCAAACCAGTTAACGTCATTCCTGCTGATGAATATGGGGCATGCTCCTGTGGAACAAATTCCACCTTCACTAGCACTAATGAAGTTACCCAGTTAGCTTATGAAATGTCTGCAAACAAATAACCAGACTCGGAGGCCATCAAGGACTTCAGTTCAACCCTGAGCTACACATATTCTCTTCTATTGGAACTCTCACTTGGAACTCAAATTTGGGACCCTTACAAATGACCGTGCAGTTTAGCTGGAAAACAATTAGGAAATAGGGTCCATAGGAACAGTTGGGCTTGCTCGAAAGAGTGACACAGAGTTTGTCCTGGTGGGTAAAATGTTTCCTGGGCTATCTACAGTAGACAGCAGCAAGACGCCAGATCGCTTCCGCCTTAGAGTCAGAGGCCCTCAATATACCACTGGGACCCTGTTCAAAACTGCCCGTGCATTCCTAAATGAAAGGGGCCTTGAGCATTCAGCCCCACACTGGCAGCTCTACTAAGGTTTTCCCGTTAGTAGAATATGGGTTATACATGACTACGTTTGCTGTTTTTTAATAGAATTGCTCTGAGATGTGTGACTTTACTTCAGATTTTTCTCACACATATGCCAGTTCTTTCTGTCGAATTCTGCTTGTTCCTTTGTGCTAATTCATTTCAGGGGGGTCATCTGCAGTGAAAATAACCTCTCTGATAGTGTTGTAAGCTGTGAGTTCTTAGGAACCCCCCTGCAGAGAGGGAAGAAAGCTGGGAATGAGTAAAAGGGGGATCTAGAGCAGAGGTCGCCAAGTGGTAGTCTGCTGACCACTGGTGGTCTGCAGGAAAATCTGGACATTATTTGTGTAGTGAGGGAAACCTGGAACCTAGCCAAGCAGCACAAATGCACTGAACAGTCAAATCAGCTGTTCGTTGCAGTGGGGAGCCCCCACCTCGGGTACAGCTAATTGGCGCGAATCGCGCAAGGATGAGACCATGTGATTTGTGTCAAAACAGAGGGGACCGGAAAAGGCAAGCAGTGGGAAAAGAGTGAAAAGGTGAGCGGTGGGAAGAAGTGGTTGGCGTACAGAGAGAGGGAAAAGACAAGCAATAAGTCTGATAGCCCTACCCCCTCGCCCAGCCGCCCTGCAGAAGTTATATTTAATCCTTGGTTTCTTATGCAACCATACAAATTTAGATAAACCTTCTTGCCACTCTCTCAATTTTGCTACATATCAAGACCTCATTTTGGGCTCTCCAGAAAAAGTGGGTATCCATTGCTGAGTGAAAAAGCAATGAAATTTTTGATTCATTTTTCAACAACATATTTGTGCGAAAAGACGTTGTCATCTGTCACAGCAATTAAAACTCGGTACCGGTCTCGGTTTGAAATAAAAACAGCTCTCCCCCTTGCAGTAACGTCAATGGAACCAAAAATCTATAACCTTATTTCAAACAAGCAGGCAAAAATATCAATATTACAATTATTTTGTAATACTTTAACTTTAATAATTTTGTTACAATGAAACAATGTTTAAAGATTTTGTTATGATTAAATAAGCTTTTTAATTATTTTATATCAAACAGGTGCCTTTTATATTATTAAATGGAAGTTCTCTGATCATTATTTTACAAATGTATTTATCTTTAAAAAAAAATCATATTAGAGAAGCAGTGGACGAGTGGGGTCCATCACAGCAAGGCTCGCCACAACACGGGCGGCAAGCCTTTATCTTTTAAAATATCTTTATATATATCTTTATATTTATTTATATATTTATTATATATTATAAATTTATACATTTATATAAATATAAATATTTATATTTATCTTTTTAAAACATTCATATCAGTGGTCTGCGGGATTTGAAATTATGAATTTAGTGGTCCCTGAGGTCCAAAAGGTTGACTAAAGAGTTAAGAAAAGAGGAAATAAAATAGAACAAACTACCCTGATTTTATCCTTGCAATTGAAATCAGCTCCAGAGAAAGCTAAATGAAGTTGTTTATGGTTCCCCCATTTAAAGCTTGGAGGTATGTATGATTATCCTGAATGAACCAGAATGAAACCAGTAGCTGAGTATATTTAGCCTGAAGAAATAAAAAACTATAGGAAGATATTATTGCTTCCTTCAAGTATTACAAGGGCTATGAAGTAGAAAATGCGGCAGAATTGTTGTTTCTTTTGCCCAGAAAACAGGACAAGAAACAATAGGTTTCATTTGTAAGGAAGCAGGTTATGTTTCAACAACAGGACTTTTCTTCTGAGGTTAAGAACCATTTGTGATGACTCAGCTGTCCTTCACCAGAGGTCTTTGAAATAGAGGTTGTATGGGCATTTGTCAAGGATGCTGGAGTAATGGATTCCAGCATTGGGCAGAGAGGAATCAGATGATCTCTCCCTTCCAACTCTATGAAATAACACGTGGCCATGAGGAAAAGTACACAGAAAGAAAACAGGCTAGAGAAAGTAGGCAGAGCCTGACTTCCGAGTTCTTTCTAACATCTTTACCAAAAATGATCAAAGAAAGCATCTTCTATAACCTTCCGTGGTGACAAAATAGCATGTTGTCTAGATGCCTGTGCGTGAGTACTGTAGATCTGGATCACATGATCAGGATCACCCCCATACATCAGCTTGATCTTTAAGTTCTAATGAACTGTAACCACTATGAATTACTCAGAAAAAGTAACCAAGTTGTGGAAGGCAGTGCTTTGGAAAAAATTCCAATCAGCCCAGATCCAGTGGCTTCATCCATGCGCTTGTGACATGTCAAACTGCTACTCCTTCAACCCAGTGTTTCTCAACTTTCGCAACTTTAAAGCATGTGGACTTCAACTCTCAAAATTTCCCAGCCAGCATCTTCTTTTTTGTGATTTTATAACAGTCATTTATGTCCCTGACTCAGGAGACATGTGATATAGAGACTACTGCATTGGCAAGGACGTAGGTATCATTTCCATAGTCTTAAAGCTATATCGTACCCTGTTTGCATTTTAAAAAGTGACTTTGCTGTTCAGCACATCTCTACATTCATTGCCCTCTTTAGATCACTAAATGCAATTATACACACAAAGGTAGAAACAGTTCTATTCTTATAGCATTTGACACAGTACCTGGATGTGTTAAAAAACCTTCTCCCCCTCTTAAAGATGCTGTTGTACCATCTCTGTCCTACATTTGTTAGAATCATATGCCTTTAGGGAAATAAGCAGCTGTTGTTCTTTTAAACATAAGAGCAATTAATAGAGAAATTAAACAACATTTACAATGCGCTGTATTACCAGATGTCTAAAAAAATAAAGAGGGACGTTGGCACGAACTGTAATTTCTAGTCATTATTACAAGGGACCTAAAGGGCAGCATTCAAATTATAGTATTTAAAATAATTTGCTATGTCTTTTTTTCTTTCCTTCTTTCTTTCCTAAACACACCCACAGCCACAGCTACATCACTTAATCTTTTCCTCATGATGATTCATTTGCAGAATATTGTTCTCCATAAAAGTCAGAATTTGGATTTGTGCGTTACTTATTTAGACAGCTTAATAAAAGAGATAATTTTGCAAGCTACAATGAATCTTTTATGAATAGCTATTCTCAACACATATGGTTCTACATAGTTTAATGTTTGGGCTTTGACATATACAGTTGATTGAGAAAGAAAGGCAAGAATCAATACTTAAGATAAAAAATATTGATATGATAAAATGATCTATGATCAAAATGAATCTGTTTAAGTAACATGCTTATTTGTTCACATTTCCTAACACCAACTCCAGTGCATCTCTGCAATGATGACATTGGAATTTTTTGGGGCTGTTTTGTCTGTACAATCAAAAGAATATTAATAATCCCTCTTATATTATTAAAATGAATAGTTTATTTCAAGTCTTTTTATAAGTAATAGGATGAGTTCAAACTTTTCACGTTATATAAACAAATGTTTTATGCTGTCAAAAGATGCAACATTTTCATTTACTAAAGCATATTTTATAAGTGAATATGGTCTACCTTATTACAGAATCACTGTCCTAATGGATAAAAAGATAATTGGAACCAGCTATGAAGAAATAAGCCATCACTTGTGTGAGTTCACTGTTTCTGATATAAAAATGCAACAAGGCTTAGGGCCTGCAGTGTTGGTAGTCTACTCAAGCTGGTTCAAAGAGAATATGAGGAGCCAGTTTTTATAATAATCTGAATCCATGTAGATGGCATAACCAACACTTTAAAATGAAAGAGATTCATCAGTCTCTTTTGGACATGGTATCTTGTTCAATCCAAGGTAAACCTGATAGAGCTCAGGAAAAAATGTTCATCTTCTTTTCTCTCCATTTGATAGGGTGACAACATAGACAAAGGCATTCTTTAATCATCCTGGCAATGTTTCTTCTTCATCTCTTGCACCATTCTGTTTGATCCCCTCGATTAATTACAGCTGCATTAAGAGAAAGTATTCTTTTTCACATAAATTAATCATCCTTTTTTTAAAAGTACAAGGTGTTGTTATGCGGCTTTTGTTAAAAAAAAAGAGAAATTAACTTTTTGGATTTGAAGCTTAGAAAGATGATGCAAGGTTGCAAAAATTACAACAGGTTTGTTCGGTATTTTAAATAGTCTCAGTTCCATTTAGATACTGCACACTTCACTGAGTTCTGGAGATAAATGTTAATGTAAACATTGCACACAATTTCCTATCAGATGAAAGTCTTAAACTTTTGTCTGGTGACATACAGCTGTGGACATAGTCATTGCTACGATTTCATGAAATCCAGGGATCTCCTTCCAGTAAATATATTTTAAAACTGGTACTGGGGAAAATGTGAATAGTGTCCGGGATGCTATTTGGCAAATATTACACAACTGGTATACAAGGAAGTATCTAGGCAAATATACCGAAATGTCACGGCTTATCTCAATGCTTTGCTTGGCCTAGCATCCAAAGCTTCAGAGGAGGAAATGTTAACCCTGCTAGGTGATTCTGTCATTTTCCTTTGCTCCTGCACGAAAGACATGATTTAGCTAAAAAGCAAGGGAGCCATGGATTTTACAGAGGTACCTCTATTTATCATGGATTCACCCAGAGCAGCAAAATCTACAAAGGGCCTATCATTTCGGATTTCAAACTGATATAGTTATGATCAACCTGGTAAGAAAAGGTGGCAGAGGGTTTGCTGTAACAAAATTTCTCCTCCTTCTCCCCTCCCTCTTTCTTTAACAAAAAGGGACAGCAGCATTTCCCAGAATCTTGCCCTAGGAAGCTACATAAATTACAACCGCCTTTATCCCCTGCCAGCAGTTCTTAGTGTTGGTGCTCCCAACCCATCTGGAACCAGAGATTCTTGGTGCAAGTCCCCCCCCCATCACCTTTTCAATGCTTGGGATTAAGCGATTAACTGCCGACCAGAGAACCCGTGAACGCTGCCTGAGATCTCCACGACTCCCATGGATAGGGCCACCAAAGGAGAGGAAGAGGTCCTCTTCTCAGCTGGATCGAAGAGCTCACTCGCGCCGGCTGTTCCTTCATGCGGGGTGTGTGTGTGTCTGTGTGTGTGTGTGTTAGCTAGAGCCGAGGTCAGTTGTCTGGGCGCCTTTCTTCCTAACCGATCGGGCGACTACAGATGCCCGGAATCCCACCTACCCATTCCGTGCAGACTGTGTCCTTCCCAAAGCACCTCGAGGGAGGAAGTAGCCGCGAGGGGAAGCGCCCGGACGGACGGGGGGTGGGGGGACGGCTAGCAAGCGCTCCCCAGACCGAAACAAACGCACGAAGCCATACATTCGGCACGCCGGGGCCAGGCGCCTGACTGCACCGGGGCTGGCCAGGTGCGGCTGTCCGTGAGCCGCTTTGCCGGTTCTGCCGAGCCCCCGCTACGTCGGTTGACGTCGAGGCGGGGGAGGGGATGGGGAGGAGGGGATGCTGACCGCTGGGCCGCCGCAGGAAGATTGCCGCCGAGCGTTCATTCATTCTCCCGTTCATTCGCCGCGCGCTCTGCTTTTTTCTGGAAGGGCGTTTAACGCAGCCGTGGATTCAGGCACCGGGCGGGTGGTGGAGACCGGGAATATTTACGCACGTTCCGGTTCAGCGGGAAAAACCCAGCCCAGCCGGAGCTCCCGGCGCCCCAACCGAGACGGAGACGCAGCCCGAGGCACCGCGGTTCGGATTCTCGTCGCTTGCCTTTACAGGTAGGCTGGGTGGGCAAGAGTGGGGAGTCCGGGGGCTGCCGGGGCAGATGGCTGGAGCGGCGGCTTTTGAGGTGGCCGGGCCTTTCTCCTCCCGCCCCAGGTCAGGCGGGCGGCGGAGAAGCGGCGCGCGCGGGAGAAGAGATGCTGCCTTGTCCTTGGAGGAGAGAGAGCCGCGTGGCGGGCGAGCAATATTCACGCTCCTCGCGCGCCAGCTGGCCTCGTTTCTTCCACGAGCAATGTGGGCGGCGGGCGGCGAGCTTTCACTAGGCTTCCAGAGACTGCCGGGCCACGTTTTTTATTTTTATTTTTTCGCCCTTCCTCCATTATTTAAAAGAAAAGGGCGCGGAACGGCATTGTGGGTGCCTGGCGAGTCATTTCCGTTCGAGAGAGAGAGAGAGACTCTAGAAAAATTGGTGGCGGATAATTAAAAGGAAAGATGGAGAGTAGGACTCTGTGCAGAGCCTTTTAATATGTCTTGGAAAATAAATGCAACCTCCAGCCTTACAGCGTTGGGAGGGGAGGCGGGGAGAAGAGGGAGCGGAGGACGAAATTCTTTGGTCTCTTTTTACGAAATATTTCTACCTGAAACCTCAGTCCTTCTGCGAACCGTCTCCTCTTCTTCCTCCTTTTCTGTTTAAAACAGTGCTTTGCTGTATTCTGGATGCCTTCTAACGAACTTGAGTGCGAAAAAGAATCTATGGACTAAAAACCGCGTGCATTTTGAATGTGAATTTCTTTGATTCGTTTACGCTTTGTTCAAACCTTGGTCATATTCCATCCCCGTTGAAAGGAAGCGTGACCTGCTTGAAATCTGAATTGTTTTTTTTTAAAAAATAATTAAACCCAATGCCTTTTTGTCTTTTTTTAAAAAAGCCCTGCTGATAGCCTCCGCCAAATGTAACTGATGCTTCTGTAAAGCTTTTTCAAGTTTAGATATCAGTTAATAGAAATAAATAATTGACATTTATTTCTGGTTCTTTTCCCCACAAGTAGGTAACAGGGAGTTGTGGTATGCTAGGAATGTAGGCCTAGTCCCAGGGTACATAAGAGACTTAGCATCTTTCCTGTCTTTGTTTCAGAAAGAATCTATTTTTTATTTCATGGTTTTGCAAACCACTATATTTCAGAACATTTGCTTCCTTTGTGTGGAAAACAGAATTAGAACCTGTTGGTTTCAGTTATTGCCACCAGATTACCAGGAAAAGGGAAATTGCATCTGAAAATTATTAATAGCACAATCATCACGGCCTTTATATCTAATGTAAATATAGACCGTTTAATCATGCCAGATGTTATTAGATTTTCTTCTGACCCATTTTGTGTTATTTCTACTTCTTTCATGTTTCTGCTTACTTTTTATATTGTTTTGCTATTACCTTTAATTGGGTTGAAATTGATTACCTTTGTGGATGGCAATTACATTTTGCTTTTTGATAAAGTGTTTTTGAAGTACAGGAATATTTTGAGCCCTGTTTGCTTGTTGAAATTATTTTTAAAGTACATGCTGTGCATGTGTGCATAAAGATTAGAACATTCAACCAACTTTGAATGATCATAACTAGTTAAGACATTTTCAATTGTTTGAGGAAATGCAATAAGGAACTATGCAATTTACTAATTGTCCTGGCAAGTGTGGGCACCTGGTTGATCTTTTTTTTAAAAAAGCCAGAGGCAGATCTGGATTAGTTCCAGGAATGTTTGATCTGAAGATTAGACTAAGAAGCTGGTGGGGGGGATGCTCAAAATGCAGTGAGAAACCACTTTCATTATTTATGTTGCTAGTAAAGTACAGTAAAATCTTGGATTGTGAGCATAATTGGTTCCGGAACTGTGCTTGTAATCCAAAACACTCATATATCAAAGCGACCAAGCATTACCCATAATCCCACAGCAAGAGTGTATGTGTATACTACCTGTAATGCAAGACATTGCTTGTTTATCAAGTTAAAATTTATTCAAAATGTTTGCTTGTCTTGCAAAATTCTCTCAGACCAAATTACTCTCAATTCAAGGTTTTACTGTAATATTTGATATGTAGGCATTAAGAATCAAATTCAATTTATGGAAGAATTTACATTTAATAATAATATTGTAACATGAGAGTCCTCACAGTCACTTATTTTTAAGTGAAAACATAGCTTCAGATCAGATTCAAAATTCAATGATATTTAGGGTTCCATTGTCTCAGACTCCTTTTCCACCCGAGTAAGGTATATTAATAATATCAGTCTACTTTATCTGGTTATTGTAAAAATTTCAGGCGGAAAAACATGTGACTTTACAATTGAAAATAATTTCAATTGAGGAAATATGCATTGGAGATAGAAATTTAATGCTTGACCTGCCCACCTGCCAGTCTTCTCTGCTTTGAGGCCCAACTCTGCTCTTCTGTTGTTGACAAATACAAGCTTGGAACCAGTCATTTACAGTGTTTACTTTGAAATACTGTATAAATATAATGTAATGACACAGTATGTAGGTAGTATTCCTTTTCAGTAGGACCCACTTTTAGTTAAATTGCTTAGTCACCTATCTCCAATGTTTTCGGACATTGAAAACTGATGTTGGCTGGGAATCTATCATCAAAATGTCAAATGGGGGTGGCTATAACAAATTTAATAAAATAAATAAATCTTTTCTCATAATTTCCTATAGCTAAACTAAAACATGTTATCCAATACACTAAAAAAAATATATTTCTTTTAAGTACAGAGAAGAACAACAATTCACAATGTTCCCAGATTCCTCCATTCTGCAACCTTGCCATAATGTTTCTTTTCTTTCAGTATATGTAATTTAGTGTATATGTGTGAATGTGTGTAGATAGATAGATAGATAGATAGATAGATAGATAGATAGATAGATAGATAGATAGATAGATAGATTTGATATTTGAATTTGCTTTGTCCCTGTAATAAAAATTTCCTCCCAGACTAAATGCTGTCACATATTACCTGAAAAGCATCTAATTCTATGTAGACATGATCAGATTACATTGTTAGTCATGAAAGTAAAGATCAAAATAGTGAAAATTGTTTATGACCTATCTGGAATTTTGAGGGAGAAAAAGAGTAAAAACAGTGATGACAATAATGATATATTCTGAGTTATTCAATATATGGCAGTTTGTTCAGATAGCTAATATTGTTTATTTCGAACTATTTAAACTTGTATTCCAAGTTTTGAGTGAGGCAATTATGTTTTTTAAATTGTATATTCTCAGGTCTTCTAATGCAGTGGTCACCAACCTGTGGGCCCTGGCCTACTTGTGGGCCACCAGAGGAACTGAGTGGGCCGCCAGGCATTTGCTCGGCTGCCAGGAGTGCCTGTCGTTCAATCAGCGCGGCACCCGAAGATCGACCGGCGCAGTGTCCGGAGACCCAGAGATCGATCTACAGAGCTCCGGGAGACCTGGAGATCGATCCACGGGGCTCCGGGAGACTTGGAGATCGGCCCGCGGGGCTCCGGAAGGCTTCTAATTTGGCCCGTGGACCGATCTCCAGGCCTCCCAGAGCCTCATGGATCGATTTCTAGGCACCCGTGGAACTCTGGGAGGCCTGGAGATCGATCCACGGGGCTCCGGGAAGCTTGGAGATTGGCCTACAGAGCTCCGGAAGGCTTCTAATTCGGACCGTAAACCAATCTCAAGGCCTTCCGGAGTCCTGCGGATCGATTTCTGGGCACCCGTGGGGCTCTGGGAGACTTCTGATTTGGCCCGCGAGCTGATCTCCAAGTCTATGGGCATTCCGCAGATCGATCTCTGGGCACCCATGCAGCTCCGAAGGCATCTAATTCGGCCCGTGGGTGCCCAGAAATCGATTCGTGGAGTGCCCACAGGCCTGGAGATCGCCCCCCGGGGCGCCTGAAGGCCCGTAATCCACACCGCATGTGCCTGGGGGCCCATAATTTCCACCGTGGGTGCCTGGAGGCTCGTAATTTGCCCCATGGGTGCCTGGAGTGCGACTCGTGGGGCGCCTGGTGGCACACAGATCGACCCACATAGCAGTGGGGCCCAGAGTTTGGCCGAGCCAGCATGCAAGTGAGGAGGAGGGAGTGGAGCCAGAGCGGTATGTGTGTGTGTGTATATGTCTGTCTGTCTGTCTCTCTCTCTCTTTCTCATGCTTTGTGTGTGAGTGTGTGTGTGTGTGTGTGTGTGTGTGTGTGTGTGTGATTCTGTCTCTGTTTCTCATTTCTCTCTGTCGCTCATTCTCTATCTCTTATTCTCCCTCTTTCTCTCTTTCTCATTCTCTCTTTCTCTCGATCTGTTTGTTATAATTTTTGTTACAATTAAACAAGCCTTTTCAATTTTGCTAAATTAAATAGGTGCCTTTTATATTAATAAAATGGAAGTTGCTTGACCATTATTTTACAAATGTATGTACCTTTAAAAAAGAAATCATATTGATAGGCCTTGGGATTTCAAATTGTGAATTTGGTGGTCCCCGAGGTCAAAAAGGTTGGCAACCACTGTTCTAATGCACATTGCCAGTGCAACCAGTGTGAGATTATTAATGGTACAGGTATTTTACAATCAATTTGTTGTTCAGTCGCTAAGTCGGTCCGAATCTTTGCGACCTCCTGCAGTCTGCTCAAACTCATGCCTGTTGCATCGGTGACACTATCCAGCCATCTGATTCTCTGCCGTCCCCTTCTCCTTTGGCCTCCCATCTTTCCCAGTTTCACAGCTTTTTCTAATGAGTCATTTCTTCTCATTAGGTGGCCAAAATATCTGAGTCTCAGCTTCATCATTTGTCCTTCTAATGAACAGCCAGGCTAGATTTCTTCCAAGACTGACTGATTTGATTGCCTTGTATTCCAAGGGACTCTCAAGAGTCTTCTCCAGCACCACAACTCAAAGGCATTGATTCTTTAACATTCAGCCTTCATTATAACCCAACTCTCACAGCCATGATTGCAACTGGGAAAACCATGGCTTTTACTATATTTCCTGGCTACAGTCACCATCTGCAGTGATTTTGGAGTCCAAGAAAATGAAGTCTATCACTGCTTCTATTTCCCCCCCTTCTATTTCCAGGGAGGGATGGGACAGGATGTCATGACCTTAGTTTTTTTAATGTTGAGCTTCAATCCGAATTTTGCACTCTCCTCTTTCACCCTCATCAAGAGACCCTTTAGTTCCTTTTCACTTTCTGTCATTAGGGTGGTATCGTCTGCATATATGAGGTTGCTGATATTTCTTCCAGCTATCTTAATCCCGATTTGTGATTCTTCCAGCCCAGCATTTCGCATGATGTGCTCTGCATATAAGTTGAATAAGCATGGTGACAGTATGCAGACTTGCTATATTCTTTTCCCTATTCCAAACCAGCCAGTTGTTCCATGTCCAGTTCTAACTGTTGCTTCTTGGCTTGTATACACATTCTTCAGGAGTAGGGTAAGGTGGTCTGGTACTCCCATCCCTTTGAGGACTTGCTATATTTGTTGTGATCCACACAGTCAAAGGCTTTAGCATAGTCAATGAAACAGAAGTAGACATTTTTCTGGAACTTCCTTGCTTTTTCTATAATCCAGTGAATGTTGGCAAATTGATCTCTAGTTCCTCTGCCTTGTTGAAACCCAGTTTGTACTTCTTACAGTTTTCGGTTCACATACTGCTGAAACCTAGACTGTAGGATTTTGAGCATAACCTTGCTAGTGTGTGGGGCAAGCGCAGTTGTGCAGTAATTTGAGCACTCTTTGCATTGCTCTTTGGGATTGGAATGTAAACTGATCTTTTCCAATCCTGTGACCGTTGGTGGGTTTTCCAGATTTGATGGAATGTAGCACAATAACAACATCATTTTTTAAAGGTTTTCAAGTTTGGCTGGAATATCGTCACCTCCGCTAGCTTTGTTTTAGTAATGTTTTCTAAGGCCCACTTGTCTTCACATTCCAGGATAACTGGATCAAGGTCAGCGACCACTCCATTGTAGATATCAGGGACCTTCAGGTCTTTCTTGTATAGTTGTTCTGTTTATACTATGCTGAGCTTGTTCCAAAGACTGGATATACAGTCATAAAACATAGGATATCTCCTTGCTCAGAAGATACATGTTGTGTATCATAGAGTAACCATTTAGAAGTTGAAACCGAAGTAGTTCAGATTCAATACTAGCTGTATTGTCCAATGTTACATACATTGTTTCATTGCATATTCTACAAATGAACTGCATGTAAATATTTTTTTCCTCTAAAAAAATACCTTTGAAACTTTGAATAATTATGATCAGTGAGCACATACTTGGCTATAGTAGTTATTGCATTGAAATCAATTTATATTTTTTCTGTGATGATTCCTGCAATTTGCCTGAAGCGAAGTTATAGTTAGTGAGAAGGGTCAGAAGAATTTAATGATTCTTAATAATTTACCAAGTTTGTATAAGTAAAGGAGAGCTTCCTAATATCTTCAGAGGAATTATTCTTCCTTCAAATCACAGAAACATTGTTTGAACTAACTTAGTAAGCTTATATGTTCTATAATTTAATGGTAAAACAGCTACAACATCATGTACCAGTATCCAAGCTAAATTTCTTGAACATGTACAGGTGGAAGAACAAGAGAGTTGTAATAAAAGGGCTTCTTTCTGATTTCCACATGTTCATATATCATCTGGTCATGTGAACATGGTTTCATTAAAAAAGAAGACAATCAAATATATATATGAGCAAAGCAAAAAAGGAAATCTTTCTGAAAAGAACCTAATACAGATACTCCTCAACTTACAACAAACAGTTCATTTATTGACCCTTCAAAGTTGCAATGGCAGCGAAAAAAGTTATGTGACCTTTTATCACACTTGTAACTGGTTTATAGTTGTGGTTGTTGTTCCCCGAGGTCATGTGATCACCTTTTGCAAACCTCTGACCAGCAAAGCCAATGAGAAATCCAGATTCACTGAACAACTGTGTTATTAACTTAACAACTGCAGTGATTCACTTAACAGCTGTGACAAGAAAGTTCGTAAAATAGAGCAAAATTCATTTAACAAATGTCTTGCTTAGCAACAGATATTTTGGGCTCAATTGTGGTTGTACGTCAAAGACTACCTACTGTATATATGGTTCATAATTCAAAAATCAATTTTAATTTAAACTTAAATTGGGTGTGTTTGACACTTCCAATGATCTAGAAGCCCTTCCCCTTGATCCATATTTCTTCAGAACAATTTTATATATTGATTGGATTCACATGTGAGACTAAGCTATCTTGTGCTTATTTGGTTTAGCATAACATGTGAAACGGATGTACTAGTCTATAAATCATGATTTTGTCTTATTGATATTTATGTACAAACTATAGGTAAATGGTGTTTAGAGTATGGGCTTCTCATATGCGTCCTTGTTTTAGCCCTAGCTAAATAAATTTTAGGATAAAATACTGGGAAAATAAATTTTAGGACAAATTTTCTGATTTGAAGGACAATTTTACAGATTTTTTTTTTAAGAGGTGACAACTTGGCACAAAAAGATACCTTAATATAAAGCCTATAATATCACCTGTCCCATATCTATTTCTTTAGTTACCAAACTTGTAGGATCCGTGAAGGCTGACCTGCAAGCGAGGCACCAAGCTGTCTAGCAAAACAAGTGGTCAGCAGAGGGTAATTAGGTCACTCGCCCCCTCCTTGGTTACAGACAGCTCGGAGACTGTCCGAGCTGCTGTTTTGATTGGTTAGGCATTGTTAGCCGACCCCCTTATAACGGTCCCGTAAATAAGCACTGTTGCTGAGACTGTATCTGTTCGCAATTGCTTGAATAAACATTGTTGCTGTTATTCCGTGAGCTCCTGCCTATTCCTTTCAATAACGATCCCAACAAAACTGTTATGTCAAATTTTTCAATTGTTTCCTAGATTTGTTCAGTAATTTCTTGTTTCCTAGATCAGGGGTCCCCAATCTCCAGTCTGTGGACCAGCATCGGTCCACGGCATGACATCAACCGGACCATACAAACAAGCCAAGCCCCATTTGTGTGATGCAGGCAGCACACAAAACCATGTCCCCTCTGGTCCCTGGAAAACCCTTTCTTCATGGAACTGGTGCCCAAAAGGTTGGAGGTCACTGTCCTAGATGACTTTTCTGCCTTCTAAAGTTTTACTGTAGCCCATCAAGGAAATGTTTTTCTTCTAGAAGAAAAAGCCTCTCTGAAAAATTAAAACAACAAAAAATGTACTAGAGATATTTTGAATGTATTTTTAGTGAAACCCCCTTATGCTCAGCAATGAAAATAGGATATTTTTTAGTTTAAACCCATTTATGATGTGGCTTTAATAGCTAATCTTCATAGATTTTTTTTAAAAAAATCAGCATATAAATATTTTAAGTAAATCGTTTCCTAAGTAAGGTCATACAACTGCAGCTTTCCCCCTAAATATTATAAGAATGTGTGATTAGCTCTTTGTATTCAAGTTTGCATCATTTTTTTAGTAATCAGTGAAAATATTTATGTCCACATAACTTTGTTTTCTAGGAATTACGGTAGGTTTCTTTCTTTTCCTACTTAGGATATTTATGAAGGACAGTTTTAACTTGGCTTTGTAAATGATATATTCATGGTTCAGTACTCATTGTTTTATTGTTTACTGGAATGAGTCTTCTGATCTTCTTTTCAAAAAGGTGAGTTAGGAAGACTGAAGAGGTAGAAAGATATCCATCATATGTCTGCCATTATATAAAAGAAATAATTTAATTAACAAATAGTCTGTATTTGAAGACTTCATCAAGAAATGTTTAACAAAAGCTACGGATTGGTTCCAATTTCAGTCTGTCAGCAAAATATTCTGAAGCTAAAACCTGTATCCTTTAAAACAGCTTGAAAGAGAGTCACATTTTACAGAAAAAAGTTTGTGTGTATTTTAATGAAGTCTACAAAATCACAAATAATGTTCTCAAGTTGTTTTGGCTGGTTTCACATTGTATTGAGCTATGGTTTGCATTAAATATGATCGATTGAACAAATCAGTGGGTGTATTTACATATGGTAGTAAGCTGTAGTGTGATTAATTTGATTTTGGCTTAGTATATTATATGAATCCAGCTATTTTGTGGTTTATAAACAAAGGTTTATGGCTAGCTTATGGTAAAAACTTGACAGTTGTAGCTTATTTAAACAAAGCATAATTGAACAATCCATAGCTTAATGCAATATGTGAATTTAGTATTGCTTGGATTAACCAGTATTCTTTGGATTAATTATTGCTTGGGTTTGCTTCTTAATATCCCTTGTCTTTTGGAATGCTCTAGTGCCTGCTTATTGCCTTGTTCACATCAAAAGCAATGCAATTTCCATTGGAAGCCATGAGTTTGCTATACAAAAAGCTGTCTTGAGATCTCCTTTTCTCCAAACTCTACTCTGAAAGGGGTGGGAAGAAAAAAAACAAGTGATTTCTGTAGGTAGTCTTTCCTTTTATATGACACCCCTCCCTCTCAGAGATATTGAAGAGGAATTTCAAGAGAATAAGCTGTTTGCTCTTCTACATATCAAAAGCAATGTGAATGCACTGGCAGTAGGAAAGAATCAGACAAAGGAAATGTTTTCCACATAAATCACCTTTGTTTTCCTCCCCTCCCTGTGTCCCATAAAGCAGAGAGATTGGAGAGGAAGAAATTTCAAGAGAGTACTGTAAGCTGTTTGGTTAGAGTATCTGAGGTTTCCAGGCCTGGACTTCTCCTTTGATGTATAGAAGAGCAAGCAACTTATTCTTTTGCAGTCCCTATCTTTCCGATATCTTTGCTTTGTGTGGGGAGGAGTGGAGAAAAAAACAAATCAGGCACAGAACAAGGTGTAGTAGTGACTCTAGATGTGATCACATAACTGGGATGATGCGAAGATCGTAAACGGGCTGTAAAATTATTTTTTCAGCACTGTTATAACATCAGATGATTGCTGAACACATGGTTGCTAATGAGGACCATCTGCAAAATATGCTCAGGATTGCAACTTTACACTTATTATTAAACAATGAGTATAATTATAGAGAAAGTAAGAACATTCCCATTTTCAAGTGTCATAGGAAACTTCATTCAGAAGTACCATTACTAGTGATTGGTACAACCAGAGTTGTTTTTTTTTCAAATAATGTACAAACTTTTGTCTGTGATATATTT
>JANHFO010001534.1:205519-226507 GCA_032468095.1 Pareas carinatus
ATTCATAGCATATTGTGTCTTCTTTCCTTTTTAGCTTTAACGCGAGTTTATCCATCTCTGCACATTCCATTATTTTCATTAGGATTTCATTGTCGCTTGGAATATTTGGGTCTTTCCACCATTGAGCAAATGCTATTCTAGTCACTGTGGAGATGTGTAGGGATAAATATCTATCCAGTTTCTTTATTTTTCCCAGATCTAGCCCTAAGAGAAAGCTTCCCAGTTTATATTCAACCTTTCCTCCCAGTATTTCTATAATCCATTTATGTATTTTTGATCAATAGTTTGTTGTGACTTTACACCTCCACCACATATGGAAATATGTACTCACTTTCTCTTTACATTTCCAACACCTATTTGAAATGTTACCTGTCATTTTAACTAGAGTGACTGGGGTCATGTGCCATCTGAAGTACATTTTTAATAAATTATCCTTATTGGATACCGCCTTTGTAATTTTATAGTTTCTCTACCAGAGTTTTTGCCATTCCTGTCTTTATATTTTCCTTCCAACGTACAGATTAACATATTCCCTTTTACATGAGTGTTCCCCGATTTATGTTCTAATAGGAAGTTATGTATCTTACTAATTAATTTCTCATCTGAATCCAATAGTAAGATTTCTCTAATCTTAAGAACTCTCATTCACCCTTTCATGTTCTTTTCTGTTTGTTGATGTTCTGGATTGAGGTATCTTGGATTTTTTTTTTTTTGCTTTCTTGCTTTCTTGCATTCAGCCATTGTTTGTTCTTCTTATTCTCCAAAGTTTCCATGCTGTTTTCCTCTGGTTATTAAGATAGCTTGTTGACAAAATACCCTTCACCAACTTTAAGGGCAGGGAATATGTTCCTGATGTTAAATTTATGTTCTGGTTGTATGTCCTTCAGGTTAATCTCATTGGCACATCTACTCTCTTTATCTGATAGAATCACTCACAATCTGTTCCAAATCATAACTTAATTTGCTAGACTTCGCTTCTCCATATTTTGTTTCCTATTATGTGGTTAATTTGATTTCCATGTTACCCAGCCAGCAATGTCCATGTCTGGAAATTGAGTTTATGTTCCTTGTAGCAAATTTTGGCAACTGAACCCACTGTCCATTGAAAGTGGCTTCCTATCATGCAACAACAAAAGTCTTCCTACTATGTAGAAAAGAGAAAGAAGTTGCTCTATATAGTTTGAGTAAGACCACACCTCGAATACTGCATCCAGTTTTGGTCACCATATTATAAAAAAAAGGATTGAGACCTAGAAAGAGTACAGAGAAGAGCTACAGAGATGAGGAGGAGGCTGGAAGCTAAAACATATGAAGAATGACTGCAAGAACTGGGCAGGGCTAGTCTAGTGAAGAGAAGGACCAGGGGTGACATGATAGAAGTCTTCCAACATTTGAAGAGCTGCCACAAAAAAGAGGGGGTCAAGCTATTTCTCAAAGCACCTGAAGACCAGACAAGGAACAATGAATGGAAACTGATCAAGGGAAAATTCAGCCTAGAAATAGTAAGACATTTCCTAACAGTGAGAACAATCAACCAGTGGAACAGAAGTTGCCTTCAGAGGTTGTGGTTGCTTCATCCCTGGAGCTTTCAAGAAGAGACTAGACAGCCACTTCTCAGAAATATCAACCCTACCCCCAAAATAAGCCCCAGTTAAGATCATCAATCAGACGGACGCATTGGTACCATATGTCATGTAAAGGGTTTATTTAATGCATGTTCTGCTTAGTCATTGCACTAAATTAGTTGAAGCCTGAGCAGGCCAAACTGCCAGTTTCCGGGGGTCCTTAGTGTGGAAAATTGTCGATTACCCATTGGTTACTGCCTAGGAACTGTTTGTATGTAAGCCTGTTGCACAGCAGTCTTTGCTGCTTCTGTCATGCTACTGACTAGTATGTGTTCATGTTGTCTACAATAAACCTGTTTGTGTTTATACAACCCGACTCTTCAATGCCTTCAGTACCTAGAGCATAACACCATATTTCCCCCCAAATAAGACCTCACCAGAAAATAAGCCCTAATGTGTCTTTCGGAGCAGAAATTAATATAAGATCTGATCTTATTTTTGATGAAAAATGGAATTCTGCAATAGCATTTTAGTCTTCTGGCTACTGTAAAAATGCCATACACTATTAATAATAATCACACATCTTGGCCATCTTAGTCCTCTTGTGGAAATCCTAGGAATACAAGAGCACTTTTGTGTTTTAGGGAGATGCGTTTATTCTATTGTTGCGTACCTTACCATTTAAACAAAAGCATTTCACAATTCCTTTCTAGATGTCTCTCTCTCACTCCCCCCCCCAATCTTTCCAAATCTTTTAAGTGACTTTTATCTGTGGATTTGCCTTTGACTGCAAATCAAACAATTCCCTCGCTTGCTTTTTGGCACGTTTTGCTAAAGATTTTTTTTTGACAACCTTAATTAAAATGATTGCCTGTCAGTCTGTCGAGTGCTATCAGAAATCAAAGAATGGCATGTTGTTAAGTGAATTATGTTTGGTATGAAAATATCCCCTCTTGCTCCTGTTTTCAGTGCTACAGCAGCTGCAGAGAACGCGACAAACATAGAACAAATGATGTTTGGCAAGTCAGCTCAAACATCCTTGACTGAAATGTTAATGATAATGACAATTGCTGAAAAGATGAAAACTGGGCCATTAAGGTGAGGATTGATGGATAGCACCATCTGATTTATTTCTATTCAGCTCTGACATGGTTTGAAAAAGAGCTTACCACCCACATGATGAACTCAGTCTCCTGACTTGGGCAGGGTGTTGGACTAGAAGACCCTTCCAGACTTGTGATTCTATGATTCAGTCAATAAATCTGAAGCTTCCAAGATACAATATTTGGGTTCCAATAGAAAAGAACATCTGTAGCTCAATGTTGAACTGTGGTGTCCTTGGTGGTCCCTGAACTTGGTTGTTTTCTTGCAGGTGTTTCAAAGGGGGTTTTCTTCCATGAGTATCTGGTCCCACCAAGAGGTTTCCAGATGCACAGAATGCTGGAGACGCTTCACTTTTGGGTGGAATAGGATTTAAAATAGTGGAAGAGATAACCTTTGGGAGAAAAAAACCCTCCATTTAGTTATCCATGACGGACACTCGCATATACAGAACTTTTATTATATACTTTAGAAAACTACAGCATTTCATGACTTTTTGACATCATCGCCATTCAAATTGGGGCCATTGTCATCACATTATAAGGTTTGAAATTGCTTCTGCAAAGAAATCTCCCTCCTGGGAATGAAGCCACTCTGGAACAGCATTGTGAAGCGCATTGTCATTGTCAAAGTGGTGCGATGCAAGCATTGGGGCATGCTGACTTCCGGTGTGATGTTGGTTCATAATAATGCTCACCCGCACATCGCTAGATGCACCCAAGAACTTTTGGAGCAGTTCCAACATTGAGATGTTTTTGATCACCTCCACCCCATAGCCCAGATTTGGCGCAAAGTGAATCCCACCTCTTTCGGCTTCATTCCCAGGAGGGAGATTTCTTTGCAGGAGAAATTTCAAACCTTGTAAGACGTTACGACAAGGGCCTCCATTCGAATGGTGATTATGTCAAAAAGTAATGTCATATTGTTTTCTAATGTGTATAATGAAAGTTCTGTATCTGGGAGTATCTGTCATAGATAACCAAAACAGAAGGTTTTTTCGCATATTGCCTTTCAGAGCAACACACACAGAGACACACATACACACACACATACAAGCACATCTCTTTTAGGACAAAAATATATCAGAGATGAAGATGGCCTCCAATAAAGAACAGAGGGTTCATAGAAAAGTTGGGTGAACCAATCTGGAAGGTGATCTAGATTTGAAACTACAAAACTGCAAAAAACATAATCCATGGCACATTGGAAAGACCTGAACCTCATGAAATCTGAATGGAATTAACAAAATGGCTTGCATTTTTTTGCTTCTGATAAATGGTTAGCAAATTGGCTAGTCCTTTCTCCTTAGAAAATGCCCCCTCAGTTCAGGTCAAGTTTATGACTATGCGGATGGCCATTGATTTGCCCTTCAGGGCCGTTTAACTTTCTTGCATTTGCTCCTTGAGTCTTCTGGGGTTCTAGCAAGTCAAGCTATTGTCTGTCCAGTAGGCTGGTCCAATGGTTAGCTTCTTCTTCTTTTTCAATAAATAAAGCTACAGCTTCCACCATTTTCAGGAACAAAGTTTTACTCGTGTTTATCTCCTGGAAATATATCTCTCTCTTACGTCTGAAGAAAGCCAATTAGCATCTTGATTTTTGCTCAGGCTCTCTATTGTGGTCAGGAAAACTGCAAACACAAACTCTTCAACCGTAACTTGTACGGAGCCAAAGTAAGGAGCGTTAAGGAAAGGAGAAGTCAGGAGGGAATGCCTCTCTGAAGAAATTTTAGCTTCTGGGATGTTGCACCTCCAGTTTTCTGGGAAGGTTTGTATCCAAGCAAAGGTATTTCAGAGAAAACCATAACCAAGGCACCACATAAACAAAACAAATATTCCACTGAGCTTCACTTTCTCCCTTTGTTTAAATAAAGCATTGTGTTTCATTCTCATTTTTGCTCATTTGGCTTCAGAAAATATCTCGGTAGCTATCACATGGACAAAATGTTTGGCTTTGAGCCATCATGTTCTGTTCTTCAGTGCCTTCTTCTTTGGTATCACTGAGTCACTAATAACAAAATCAGACTAACTGGAACCCAAAACGTCAGCCTGACTTTAACTATTTGATACTCATATGTACGATACTTTCTGGGAGCCTCAACATGTAATTATCTTCTCAAGAACATAAAACTCAGAACATAGAAGAATAGATTTAGAAGGGACCTTGGAGGTCTTCTATTGAAATGGAATGAAACCTTTATTATCATAGTACAACATCTGTACAATGAGATTGGCTGAGCCTCCCTTCGTGCATTCCCCACCCCCTCAATACATGCAGACACCATGTTGTTATATTATTATTTTTCATTTAGGACACTGACAGGCCACAGATAAAAACTGTTCTTCAGCCTGTTTGTGCGGCTACCTATACTTCTATATCTCCTGTCCGATGGTAGGAGAGTGAAGAAGGGCTAACCAGGGTGAGAGTTGTCCCTGAGGATTTTTCTCACTCTTCTAAGGCAACGGGCCCTAGCAATGTTGTCTAGTGGTATCAGGGGACAGCTCATGATATTTTGTGCTGTCCTCACCTCCCTCTGTAAAGTCTTTCTATCCACGTCTGTCAAACCAGTATACCACACCGTAATGCAATATATATGAGGACACTTTCTATTGTGGATTGGTAAAAGGAGGAGACCACCCCATACCATTCTGGACAAATAGCTATTCAGTCTCTTCTTGAAAACCTCCAGTGATGGAGCACCCACAACTTTTGAAGGCAAGCCATTCCACTGATCAATTGTTCTCACTATCAGGAAATTTCTTCAACTAAGATGGTTGAATTTATAACAATGACAACACAAAAAGCAAAACATATACAGGAGATGTTAATGACATTTATGGAGTCACAAAAAGCTAATTTTAAAGAGATTTTACAAAAGCTGGATGACAGATGCATACTAAAGACAAAAGAAAAAAGCGGGATTAAAGAAAAGCTGGATGACTGCAGTATGGATGATAACCGCATTGATAAATTGGAAAGTACAGAAGAAAAACAGCAGGCTGCTGGAGATGCGATTATACTTCAGAATAAAAAATTGAATTATCACCCAAAAGTTCAAAGGATGATCAAGGAAAGGCAAAAGAACTAAAAAGGAGAGTATTAACCACCCTAATAAGCATAGTGATACGTGCAGCTGAACAAAGTAGTAAGCAAAGAGAAGGAATGTACAAACCAGTTTGAAAGAAAGATAAGAATCTAACAGAAAGATCTGAGAGAGCTTGGAGGAAAATAAGAAATGAGAAGAGGAGGAGATTGGGAGATACAGATGCAAAACTGGAGAAAAATAGACCCAGACTTGGAAGATATGGAAAAAATTTGGACAGGTAAGAATATTGTAAATGAGGAGCTGAATATGAAATGTATAATTTTATTGGCAATTAGGACATAAGTGATTAATTAAATAACTAAAAATGCTTTATAGATTAAAAAGATAAGTTTGATTGTGTAGTGATTTATATAGGATGTTTTATAAAGAGAGAATATATATATATATATATAATGTTTAAGATGTTTCAATATGGATTTGATGTTTGAAATAGGTTTAATAGAAAAATAATAATTTGTTTTATATATATATAGGATGATGCATAAGATTTGAAATTATTTTAAATGTTTAAGATGTTTAAATTGGAATAGGAGGATGAGATAAGAGACTAAATGAACAGAAAACTGAGAAATTGAGGATGCTGCAAAATATGACTTTATGTAAAACATATAGAAGTTTAAAATTGGTTTGTTTGTTTAAGGTAAGGAAGAACAGTGGAGAACTAGAAGAAAGACTAAAAGAGTAGAGATACGATATGAAAGTAACAATAGAGAAATATTTAGGATGCTTAAAAGTAAATCTAATACAAATAATGTCAAAGTAGAGTAAAACTGATTATAATCTAGATTAGCACTGGTAAATCAGGATATAGCTAAGGCGAACATTTATATAAATGGAAAAATGGCTTTTTTATAAAACATGAATTTAAATGTTTAATGAAAGATGGAAGGAATAGGTTTAAAATCCTATGAACATCACTGAATAAGTACTGATGAATGATAGATAATAAAGTTTGCGGATGCTGATTGGAACATTGAAATATGGGTTTTTATGTTTTGTGTGTTGGTTTTTTGTTTGTTGTTGAAAACAATAAAAATTCTTACAAAAAAGAATCCTCTGATATTTCCTCTCCCCATATAGAATATATTGCTGTAGTCAAATTGAGACGGACAGGTAAGGTGTTTGCCAGTTCTAACCAGTTTGAAATGGTTACTGTTGATGCACTTCATCCTTTCACTCTTTACCATACTTATATATGTATATATGCACACATACACATACACATGCACAATAAAGATTACAATTAAAGAGGCAAAATACTTTAACAATGGAGATATTGAATGATATTTCTGAATAATGAACCAGAAGTTATTTTTAAGAGCATTTTGAATTATAAATACACTGTTTGGAAGGTGATATGAAAGAGGAGCAAGTTTTACCTCATAGACCTGAGTCTGATTTGAAAATGGATTTTAAAATATCAGACTACAGGAATGATGTGAAAGACTCACTACATTGGATATACAATGTGGTGTATATTGTTATGTATTAACAATTAACAATTATGTATTAACAAGTGACTTGGATCACTTTCTTATATTGGATTTACAATGGAGACTTGTTTAACATCTTGAAGAGTTCTGTGAGAAATAACAAAACAAGTTGAAGAAATCAAGCTTTAGAACTTTATTTGAGGAGATTAAACATCAAGATTGTGAAAAGTAAAGGGAAGAAATTTAAGAAGATCAAGATTGTTACCAGCAAAAGGAAAGCATATAAAGTTGGTTTATTTGGTCAAGGTTAAAATAAATATATTATTTCTGGTAAACCTTAATGGATTTTTGCCAACATCTGGGCTGAAATGACAAGTTTTATTAATTTGTTTATGAATAAGAGATGAGATTTAAGAAGAAGAAAATATCTGTTGTATTATAAGACAAGGTGACATATTATTAAAATTGTTCCCAGTTATTGTTATGAAGGGAGAAGTCATTTCTTTATATATTTACTTTTTCCTTTACTTCCTTATCTTTTCTACATTTCTTTTAATTTTTTTTATTTGTTGCACTATTTTTTCTGTTCTAGTTTTCTTAGTTGATTTAGTTTAGTACTATTAAAATGCAATGGATTTTCTGCATTAACAAAGTCATTCCTGTCAAGGATTTTGTGAAAACCGAGCAATGCCTAATCTGCAGCCCACAGTCCAATGCTGGCAAATTCACACTGCTCTGACATTCTGGACTTGTTCTCTATTTCATTGTTTGCATTTCCAGGTCACATTAAAAATAAAAAGAAAGGGCTAGGAAAACTACTCCTGTTGCAAAGTAGCCACGTCAGAGGGTTATTTCTAAGCAGGGTATCAGAGAACTGAACCACATAGACATCATATACGGATGTCTTTTCAGGTCTTTGTGTGCCTCTTATTATACACTCCATCTATAATATTTGTTTACCTATGCCCTGTCTTCTCAAATGTCAGTGTGCAATGTGGTTTAATGAAAACAATTCCAAATCCACATTGAAATGTCACAGCATTTTACAGCAGTAACAGGTGATAAAAGTGCATTCATGCTATGCCTCATGATGTTTTAAAAAAATCTTGCTTTCTTGTTTCCTTTCAGTAAGTTTATCGCAGACCGCGAGAGCAGGAGAAGCCTAACTAACAATCATTTGGAAAAGAAGAAGTGTGATGAATATGTAGGTTCCTCTCCTGACTTCATAGAGGTTTATTCTCTAATATCACATGTGTATAGAAACTGTTGAAATTTGCCTGGATGTCCTTTACCATTAGCCACCCTTTGCAGGACTGCTCATTTGTGTTTCATTTATACGGTTATATTTATGTCCTTGCCTTCCTTCAATGTAAATTACATCATTCTCTGCAGCCCACAGTTATTCTTCCTAATGATCAGTGAATGCAGGGTGGGTAAGGTAGGAAGTGAATCATTTTGCCTCCAGAACTCCAAAATTACCCAATGGAGGCAAGTGGTGAAATGATTAGATGGATTTGCTGCATAATATTTTCAAGAGCTTAAAAAGGAGATTAGCCAAATTAACAGGTAAGATTCTCAATGGCTGCTAGTTACGATGGTCATATTTTAATTCCATTATTGAAAGCAGCAAGGGATTCCTTCCCTAACTTCTGGCTACATTCTCCAATGAATTGTAGTGAGAGTTGTTGGACTCAAATGACATGGTGCACCCTAAACTTTGTGTGAGCCCTACTGGTGGAATCAACGTATTTGGTACAACTAAGCATGTTCCACTCTTTATCAAGCCCAGATAGCAAGACATGGATGAGCAGAAAGGTGAAGCCATATCATTCTCCTTTTAGAAATCCACCTCTTTAGCACTTTCACCATATTGATTTCCATCAGTACTCTTGGAGTCCATTACTACGATCCTGCTTGTAAAAGACATCTTCATAACCATGAAGTTTGAAATGTGTTCTATAAAAATAAATGCATGAATTTGGCTTTTAAACAATTAAGATGAACCTTAATTGACACAAAGATTGAGGTGATAATGAAATTAGCAGAATACAATAGTTGATAGGTACTAAATAACTATATATTACTAAGGATTGCACTAAAAAAATAATGAACATGTGGATATAGCATGTAAGAAAATGCATTGATCCTTTTGTTTTATTGTGCAGTTAATGTAGAGGTGGTCTTCAACTTATAATTAATAGCCTAGTGACCACTCAATGCTACAAAGGACCCTCAAAAGTTACTTACTGTCTGGTTCAAGCTTCCAATAGCTGTCTTGCTCCCCTCCTATGGTCATGTGACCACTTTTCAAGCACTCAGCAACTAGCTTGCATTTACCTCTTTTTGCAGTCCTCCAGTCACATGTCTATGATTTATGATTTTTTTTGCTCCAAAGTGACTTTTATTTCCAGTTTTTGGCAATAAAAGCACCGTAGCAAACAATGGGTTTGCTTAATGATTTGATTAACTTAATAATCATAGTGATTCACAAAAAACCCCAATAAAAATAGGAGGGTCATGTGACGATCCACTTTATTACCATTGTGACATATGACCGTACCTGTATAATGTACCATTATTGATTTAACTTCCCCCCCCCCCTACTACTAAACTCCTTTGGGCAAGTCACTGAATGTTAGACTCACTGTACAAGTGAGTAATGTAATGTAATGTAATGATGAAGTGACTTACCAAAATGAACATTGAATAGAATGCTTACAGTTGCTAAGCTTTGAAATTAAGTTGCTTTCTTCCTGAATCTCCCCTCTTCCTCCATTGTCTCTTTTCACAGAGTCCAGGCACAACATCTTTGGGAATGTCTGTCTTCAACCTTAGTAATGCTATCATGGGCAGTGGAATATTGGGTCTTGCCTTTGCTTTGGCCAACACTGGAATTTTACTCTTTACGTAAGTAATTCAAATGCAAATTTTATTTTGCAGTTTAACACATACATACAAGGGTTTAATGAAAAATAAATACCACTTCCATAATTTCAGTTTAAATAGGGATGTTTTAATAGATGAAGTAAGAAATGAATTAGTATTTAGTTAGTATTTACGGTATGTCTCCAAGCAATCACCTCCATTTGCTACATGCTTCTGCCAATACTGGATAAGTTTTAAAGCCATCATGAAAGAACTTCACATTTTGTTTCTTCAATGAGGTCCTAACAGTCCTTTCCACTGATTTGAAAAAAAATTAGCTGCTTTGAGTTCATCTTCTTTACATTTATTTTGGCTAGCAAAGTACAATACTCACTTCAGCTTTGCTATAAACAACCTGAATTTGATGTTGCATTTCAGTTGGAAGGGTCCTTTGGCAATCAAAAATTAATCATGGCACATTGCTTAAAGTGCACTTACTGCAGACTTTCACTTCACAAACAATACCAACAGACCTTTTTCTCATAACAACTTCTTACCAATTGAAGTCAAAGAACAAAGACTAAGGAACACATAAGAGCTTCTAGAACATCAGTACTGCTATGTATCAGTGACTTACAACTTTAGAAGCATCATTTTTCATTCAATCCTTTGCAAATATTCAGCTGAAGGAAATCACAGGCAAAATTCTGTTTTTCATACTTTATTGTAGAGGTTTACCTGATCTGTTTTTTTAACCAGCGCATAAACAAAATACACAGGTGTATTCACTTGTAGTTTCTTAGGTTTTGCAGTGTATTCCATAAATACAAATATGTATGCAGAATTATTAAATAAAAATAAAGGAGCCCCTGTGGATTTTACTCTGCTAGTCATGGCAACTATAGGGGGCAGTGCTCATCTCCATTTCAGAGTCATTGAGCCAGTGCTATCTGAAGACATTTCTATGTTCATCTGGCCAGCATGACATCATGGAGTACTGTTACCTTCCCACTGAAGTGGTACCTGTTTATCTACTTGCATTTGCATGCTTTCAAATTGCTGGGTTGGCAGGAGTTGGAGCAAGGATGGGAGCTCATCACGTCACCTGGAGCTCAGATTTCAAACCTGGGCTTTCAGCTTTTCAGTCAATAAGCCCAGCATCTTAATTACTGAGCCACTGCGCCACCCATTAAATAAAAATAGTGGAGTTGCTAAAATGCATACATTAGTAAACTACATAGTGAGTGGTATGAATTTGCATGCAATTTTTTAAAAAAAAATGCAATCTGAAATGAAGCTGGGATAAAATGAACGTAAGATGAGTAAGCTGAAAAAGTGGATAAAAACAGAATCAATAGATAAATTCATTCTTAATTTGAAACAAATGTTTAAACTTCAGTTCTGTTTAAAATAGAGTTACCGTAAGTATTAATTTAGCATGAAATTCACACATATGTAGGAACTTTTTAATAGTCAGATGGTCAGACATTGCTGCTTCATTTCTTATTTAATTTCTAAAGAAATTTTAGGCTTATTCTTAAGGCATAATCTCATGCAAAGTATTCTAAACAATGATGTATATACTTCTTTGGGACTTCTTTCAAATCAAATAACTACATTTTCTTTTTTCAAATGTTGAATAAGTTTTCACAGTTGGATGCCTTGGATGCATTAGGACCAGTGCTTCCTGAAATCTTAATTATCATTACTGAATGATGTCAGCATGGAAAGGACAATATTACTGTTTATTACTGTCATAAACAATACAACAAAGGGGATGCCTTCATTGTATTGATCACCAATAAGGTTACAAAAACGATTACTTGTTTTTTAAGAGTAAAGTTAGTATGAAATGTCATTCTATATTTGTATGACATTGGTCAGATCTGGGTTTCTTGCCACTTATTACTATAAAATAAAAATACTAGCAAATGTAGTTGCTAATATGAATTATCACAGCTTTTAAAAAAATATTGTAAATATTTTGTTACCACTGATTCACCTGCATTTAATCAGGATAGGTCAGAGTGATGCATGGTATTTGTTATCAAATTTCAACCTTCTTGAAACAAATTTGTATAAAAAGATGTTTAAAATAATATTTTGGGTTCATTAAACGCACAAAACACAACGACATAGAAAAGCTCAGATCAGATCGGTATTAAGTTTAAAGAACAGGATTAGGTTACAAAGAAATGTCAACAAAGGAACAGTGAGTAGGCCTATGCAATACACAGATAAGAACTCTGAAAAACTATCTTGAAAAAGGTCAGACAAGGCTTTATTTGTGCTCAACCAAAATAAAAGCAAACCTTGACATCACTCCCACTGTACTAGGTGAACTAGATTATTCATGAATCACAACAGATTTTATCCCACAGTATTGGGGGGGGGGAAAGCAGATTCCTCCATTCAACTAATTTCATAGATAAAACACAAAAAGAAGATCCTCAAGCAAATTCTTTTCTCATTGATTTACAGCCTATAAAGCACTTCCGACCATTGCAAAACATTATCTCCCCCCACAGTCACATGATCTTAATTTGGGCATTTGGCAACTGGCTCGCATTTACAACCAATTGCAGTGTCTCAGGAGCATATGGTTACAGTTTGCAATGGTTTTGAGTCTGGCAAAATGGTTTTTGGTCTGGCAAAAAACAGCAAAAATGCCATTGGAGAAAGTTGATTCACATCTGTGATCATGTGATTTGCTTAATGACTACAGTGACTCACTTTATGGGCATTGAAAAAAATGGTTGTAAAATCAGGTTCAGTCATGTAGTGACTCAAAACCATAACAACTTATCACCAAAATTCCAGGCCCAATTATGATTTTAAGTCAAGGACTACCCAGAAGGCCATTCACTTTTAAAACATTTTTCCATTCTAATGCATCTCATAGCAATTACTAAGAAATAAGTGATCTTGATCTGCCACAATATACTTTTTGAACATTTGTCAAACTATATTGTATAGGTTGATTTAAGCAGGCATTTATTCCTCTTTTAAAAAAAGTATTAAGAAAGTATTGAAGCACATTCTTAAAATATGCTGTTATTGTTTGACATTGTTTAGGTTCAGTGTAGTGTTTGTTAATCAATTGAATAGCAAAACAAACAAATGCCATTAAATATTCAAGTATGAGGGGATCGGTCACCTTATTTAATTAGATGTCTTGAAGTCTAATTTGACTTCTACTGATAATTGTATGGTTAACACTCATCATCCTAACCTATTTTAAGTAATAATTTAGTTTTTTCAAAGACGTTGCAATAATCTCTTTGATATGGTCTGCTTTATTTTTGTCCTTTTCCCAACTTCCCTCAAATCATTTCCCTCCCTAATTCATAATTCATTTGCATCACACTTTCAAAGTATGTGACTTTCTGTTTGCTGATCAAAAGGAACAGTCAATCATTATGTGATCCAGGATTGATTGATTTGTTCTTTCTTATGATACCCGAGCACCTGTCCCAAAATTCATTGTTTAAAATGCACTTCTTTCTTTTGTACTTTTTGAGACTACTGGTTCTACAAAAATCCATATGACCACTGAATAGCATCAGAGTTTTCTGTAACAATTTCTGACATCTAGTGATGATCTAGATTTTTGTAGCTTAGAGCTGATGCACAGTTCTTCTTGGGTTTCCAGCCTTTTTCAGCCTTGTGTTAGCACTGGAAATAACACTGCTTTTACCTATTCTTAATTTAATTGCCATTGAAATGTCCTTACGCTTCATTACTTTATTATGTTTACTGTAAGTTTTTCCTTGCTCCTTTTGGTAGATTTTATTTCCTTTTTATTTCTCCAGCACGTTTTGTATCTTTGTATATTCTTGAGTCCAAGAAAACAAATTTATCAGCCATCTTCTTCAATTCTAAATTCGCTATGCTTGTAGGTTGACACTAAATTTCTCATCTTATGTTAGGGTGATTTACTAAGTATTAATATAATTCTCATATTCTGTGTTTAATTTTATAACACACTTTTAAAAATCTTCTTTTATATAAACTTTTGGGGACAATACAGATGAATCTGTGTTGTTTATTGGCAACAGTAATACTGCAATTAATTGCCATTTTCTTATTCCATAATGATTCTTTCTTAATTATTTTTTTTATAGTATAAGTTTAAGCTTTAGGATTTCTTAGCAGTCTTCTATGCAAATTCTAAAACAGTGGTTCCCAAAGTGGGCAGTACCGCCCCCTGAGGGGCAGTGAGATTGATTGATTGATTGATTGATTGAATTTTATTTCTATCCCACCCTTCTCCCAAAGGACTCGGGACGGCTTACAGGCAATTTAAAAATACATAATACATATACAATTTAAAATATTATTAAAAAGGATTAAATCAAGCTTAGGATGGCATAGGGGGGCGTTAGGAAGCAAGGGGGGCGCTGAGAGGCAAGGGCGGTGGCAGGGGGGTGCTAAGAGGCAGGGGGCGCTGCCCAGAAGATGTGGGGGCACAAGCCTCCCTGCACATAAGGAGCGTAAGGTACAGTACGAAGGTTGACTTTGGAGCACTGTCCTTGCCTCACCGCACTGCCCCTGCTGCCGCTAGTTTGCAAAACAGGCTTGTGTCCGTCCTTGCGCCTTCTGGGTAGCGCCTGGCTCTTGCCTCTGACAGGGGGCAAGTGGGGTCATCCCCGGCTTCCCCCCCCCTCCCCAAGCCATCTCATTAAGAATTTACTGAACAGTGAAGTAGTTACTAAATTTTACTGAATTTACTAAGTTACTAGTTACTAAGTTTCTTGATAAAGACTATGAGACTTTGAAAACCTGGTATCACTGGATCATGTTCAACAATTTTGTTGAATTAACATTAACTAAAAAGATTTTTAAATTGGATTTTGAATAAATGTACAATTAATTGTTACAGTTTTGAATTTTACTGTTACTATCTTCTTTAGTGGGTTGTGCAAACCGCTATTCCGAATAATGCTATTTATACGGGGTAGGGGACACTGAGGATGACTTTGTAGCACCAAGGGGGCGGTGGACTGAAAAAGTTTGGAAACCACTGTTCTAAAACATTTACACCAACTTAACTTTTTTTAAAAAAAATCAGCTGAAGTCAACTAGATACTTGCTGTATCTAGTCTTTTATATATATATAGGTAACATACTGTTTTCTGTACATTTCAAATGGTTGATTCTTCACCTTTTGCTGTTCCAGCTATCATCTCTTTAAATCTCACCTCTGCCATTTTCATTATATTTATTGTTCAACTTAAACCGAAATGGAATCTGTATGCGTTCTTGGCTCATGCCCTTCCTTATTCTGAACGACTTTGTTTCTCCAGATTCAATCTTACAATAGTCCCTTGTTCGCTGGAAGGATTCCTCAGAAGAGTAATCCAGTGTTCTGCCAATTAGCCTTAATATGTTTTATATTTTGACAAGGCCTACACATTCAAAGACCTTGAGTATAGTCAAGGTAAACTTCCTTGTATTTCCTTGTTCTCTTCATTATGCGTCATGCAGTTGTCCCTCTGTCTTTTCTGAAGCCTGCTTCTCTATGTATGTTCCTTGTGTCCTTTTCAAAACATGGTCAAGGAATTTATTGAATAGTCTGGCAATTTGTAAATCTTTCTTCAGTATAGTGTAGGCACTAATCTTTTCTAATCTCTAGACTGCTGAGTCTTGTTCTATATTTGTAGATATGGAGCTAGCAGCACTATCTGCTCCTCCTACAGTTTTAAAGAGTTCATTGAATATTTTATCTGTGCTTTCCTATTTGACTATAGAGTTGCTGATAACAATGTTCAAACACTTAACAACTTTCAGGATAGTATTGTAATTTAAATAACTAAAAGCTAACCATCAAAGCAATCTATAAAAGATTTCATCAAAGATTATTATAAATCTCTAGGTTCATTCTCTAAATTAACATTAAAATGTGTCTGATGGATTCAGTATTACTAAATGTGCATGTCTTAAACTTTTCTATTGAAAAAACGGTTTTGTATTTTTACACTGTCAAGTACAGCAGAGAAAAGAAACAAGAAGACTGGCCCAACAAGTTCTGCCCACTTTTAGTAATGAATTATTTAATAGGAGCTGAGCATATAATGAAAATACAACAGGGTATTTCATTAGAGTTAAATAATTGTAGATTCTGTGTATATGTTTTGGTTCATTGGTTGCTGTCAATTTAACTAAAACTGTATTTGTGAGACAAGTTTGGATACATTGACACTGAACATCTATTAAAACTATGATTTGCATTTCAGGGCTGCAGCGTTTAAAGTATCTAAATAGAGAACTCCTTGCACATCTTCTTCCTCCAGTTAGTGCCCCCCAAAATTATTGCTTATATATCCATATTGAATAGAAATGAGAAGACAACAAATCTGGAGGCTATCAGGTTGGGAGAGCTGATACTAAATTTATAACATAATAAGGAGGAACCAGAGATTTACCTAGTTATTTAAAGGTGAAAGAATAAAAGAAAGAACTTCTGAATAAGTAACAATTCTTTTGCAGTTAAATATAGTTAACAAACCAGTCTTCTCTGGTAAGGAAATTATAGTTTTCTTTGGGTTTTAAAAGCTTGTGTTGTGCTGGACATCCAAATCTAATATCAACTTTGATGGCCAGCTTTTTGGAGAAGTGGGTACATAGTATCTGTCTACAGAACTTACTGTACTTAGCTGTCACCTGTCTTCTAACCCTCCGCCCTTCACCTTTTCTATTATAAAAATGGGTTTGAGAATGGAGGAAAAGAGAACAAATGGAAGAACGAGCCTTTTACACACGAACTCATGTTTTCTCATTCCCTTGACTTCTCCGACGGTACTTGAATGAGGGAAAATGGAAGGTATTGAAGTGAAGCAAGGGAAAAGGTAGAATTAGAGAAATGGAGTGAGGACTTCTTTGTATTGCACTTCGTCTGTTTATCCCTGGAGTTCTATGAATAATAAGTTGGCATGAACTCTTACTAGCTCCTCTCGTCAGGTTAGCCTACATAATCATTGACAAATGTACCCAGATGTGCTGTAAACTATAGAACTGAGAGGTCGAAATGACTCATACAACTGAGTAATGTCTTATTCTACAGGAAAACATTTTTTGGATGTTATAAACCAAAGTTGCAAAAAATTTCAGTACTGGGAATATTTCATCTAAATAAGAGGTAAAAAAAGAACCCCAGCAACCCCAGACTCCTCATTCTGAGCTCAGTATCTCATCTACCTATCTAAATATTGGCAGGGAAGTAAAATAACTAAACTTTTTTTTTTGGACTGGCTGTTTTCTGACATCACAGCCTTTGCCACCCACTGAGGTCTCTCTCAGCTAGCCTATGGATCTTCCCTCAAAGGCAAGGGGAACATAAAAATCGGGCACCCAGCCTTCTGTCTGGAACAAAGAGAAGAGATGGAATAAAGCAAGACTTCCCACTCTATATAAACTATCTACCCTATAGTCAGGAATCAAATGCTATCGAATCACTTTTGCAGCATTTCCTGTTGTGTCACAGCTGAGGTGGGTGTTCATTGACGGTGATGGAATATGGAGTCCTTGCAATGTCTTAGAGGCACAGGATACACCACACAAGGACTCTTTAGTGCACAGGGTACAACTTCAAGTACTACATTTGTTTCGTTTTAGAGAAAATAGTTAAATGTTGCCAACTTACCAATTCCTGTTGTACTTTTCATTTGCATTAGGTGTTGTGCAACTCAGCACTTATGCTTGCATGCTACATGGAGATATTTATTATAATCAACCATATCCATTCAACAAGCAGATGTAATAGATACTAAAATATTGGTAGTTCTTTTCACCATGTCTTATGAATGCAATTGTGGAATTTTTATAAACTGCTGCAGATTGCTATGACCTATTCACAAATAACTTGCAGGATGTCACTGAACTCTTTAACACCTCCCAGGAGAGAAACAACACCTCTTGCAGAAAATGACACTCATTTGTTCTATAAACATGCAACATCTTTCAAAAATATAGCAAGGAGCCTCTTTTCCCTCTTCAGTACACTAATTCCAAAAATTTGCACAAATCTATCTTCATTATTATGACTCAATTCAATGGCCTTGTTTGCTCAGATTTATATTTATGAAGTTTAAAATGATCAGCTACAGAGAATGGTCTGTACATTCTTGGCACAAATATTTCTGCAATTGTGTGGGTTTTGTTTTGAATAGATTTGACATACATGCTGCCTTGATCTAGTTTAACATAAGAAACCTAAGAACTCTCGGGACACTGCAAAATTTTCTAGGCCTTGTGCATATGTTTTGAATCTCCTGAAAGTCAGCACTGTTCGTATTTTCATGCCATTCCATGGGATGGTATTGGCAGTAGTCCGTCTGTCTCAACCACATGGAATACAACAAACAGTCTTTTTCATGGTGTCTCCTGGGAAGACATGGAAAAAACCACAGGCAACCTGTGAGAGTTTGTAAGGACAGAAAAGCCAAATACAAGTTAGAACTCTTTCAGTTTAAGCAAGACCATCAGGATTTTAACGCTAGGAATTCTTGATTTTTTATTTTTGCTGAAAGTAATGTGTGGGATATTTTTTTAATAAACTACTATTAACAGTTGCAGTCCCTGGACATTTCTTCTTCCTCAAATCAACAAGTCAAACAATGGAGCAAAATGAAGTTTAATAATAACTTTTATTATCTTATGTATCTTACTGCTAGGTACTATAATGCAATGTAAATGTAATTTCTCTGGTGATATATTTCAGGCAGTTTTTCCTTAGCATTTATGAGACTCACTTCTCACTGAATTGGTTAACATTTTATTTGTATGCACAAGTTTCAAGGCTTAGGCTTCCTTCATAATTCCTCTCCTATTACAATCAGAGCCAATGATTATTATTTGCACTGTATGAATTCAGACAGACTGGTTGGGCTCAACTATGCTATAAAGAAAGCAGCAAGTTTGAAAGCATAGGTTATTATTGGAACTACTTAAGTGATAACAATTAATTGCATGTCTTCTGTGAGGAAAAACAAACAAACAATTTTAACAAAAAGTTGAAGTTAACTTATTTTTAAGCTAGAATGGAACAGGAGTTGGAAGAAAGAAATGTAGAAGCCAGAGGTTCACATGGGCAGGTAGAGATAAAAGGAACCTTATAATTCAAATGCAAGTGATTTCACCATTACACAAAATATCTTTTTAGCAATATGAATAGCACTTAGACTTACATACTGCTTCATAGTACTTTACAGTACTCTAAGGAGTTTACAGAGTCAGTATATCCTCCCCAACAATCTGGGTCCTTATTTTACTGACCTCAGAAGGAGGAAAACTGAGTCTACCCTGAGTCGGTCAGGATCAAACTCCAGGCTGTGTGCAGAATTAACCTGCAATACTATCTTCTAACCACTGTGCCACCATGGCTGTTATGGAAAGATGGAAAAGGATTTTTAAAGAAAAATATTACAGGAATTATATTTCTTCAAAGTGACTTACAAAACTGAATAGAAACATTTATTTCTTTATTGAAAAGATGGGTGGTAAATAGAGTGGAGATCGTTATAGGAGTTATGGATCCTGGTCATAATTTAATACATTAAGGTCAAAGTATTGCCTTATAAGACTGCTTATGCTAAGAATAAAAAATTGTGTTGTAATTGACTGTGTGCTATATTAAATAATGATTTTAAGAGCTTGACTCCACTCTCCAGAGTGATGTTACTAATTTATTAAGTAAGCATATTTTGTAAATCTGACTCCAAGGCATCTACTATGGGTTCAACAGTTCTTGAGTAAATATTATTCATCCAAGCATTAACAAAAGAATTGAATTTGGAACTGTACACAGCATCATGCTATAGTTGTTATGCTGTGTAGAAAGTGACAAGTGCTTGCTGTTTATAATTCAGTCCACTTTGTGTAGATGCCAGTGAGATTTTTGTCAACCCCAAAATTGTTTGGGGCCCTGAAACCACTGGAGTCACCAAGCTTGTTGTTTAGAGCTGAATTAACAGCTTGGGAGGGGGTATAACCATTGTTAGAAGCCACATATGATGTCACATCCGCTCCCTGCAAATCCCAGTTGATGGTAAGTCTGATATCACTCAAGAAAAGACACACAGACTCCCATGCTATTTGATGGGGAAAGGTGAACATAAATTTAATTTTTGGATAAAAGTTGTGCTTAGTTGATTTCTTACCAAGTAATACAAATAGAGTTTACTGTAGCAAAATGTAGCTTTTTTAAAGAAACAATTTAGTTGGGAAAAAATTAGGGCTACATTTTTCCAAATTTAGATTTAGAAATAAAGTAGTTTTAGTAAATTAGTTATCTCACAAATGTCATTTAGACACTTAAAATGGCATCTTTTAAATAAATGACCCTGAAATGCCCCATTATAGAATGGCAGAGCTTTATTCCTATTCCCTGCGGTCCAAATGTCCAAATAATATTTATGGTCTTGCTCCACCTAAGCCTCTCTCCCTAAAGTTAATTTTTGTCACACAAGCCAACTGCTGCCAGTCCTTCCAGGTGAATCAAGCAGAAAACAGGAAGATATCATCTAATTCTGCTTCATTGTAAGGCTTATGTTAATAGAATCTTGCAAATCTGAAGGCACCTCATCACTTTTAACTACTTGACTCATTAGGGCAGATCCTTCCTAAGTTTCTTCCTCTGAGCATTATGTCGCTGGGGGCTCTTTTGTCTGATTGTTTCCTGGGCAAGATCTCTTCCCCTCCTTTCTCAAAGTTTATCCACACATTTCATTACATCTGCACAATGTGCAAACTACCCTGTTTCCCCGAAAGTAAGACAGCCTCCGAAAATAAGACCTACTTACAATTTTGCCTCTCACTGAAATATAAGACATCCCCCAAAAATAAGGCCTCCCCGATAATAAGGCCTCGGACTTCTGGTTCTGGGCGGCCTTGGTGGAAAAATAAGACATCCCCTGAAAATAAG
>JANHFO010001536.1:11928-23190 GCA_032468095.1 Pareas carinatus
GGAAACCTTGGCTTTTTTATGTCTTGTGGACTTCAACTCTCAGAATTCTTGAGACAGCCATACTGTCTCAGGAATTCTGGGACTTGAAGTCCACAAGTCATAAAAGAACCAAGGTTCCCCACCCCTGAACTAGACATACCTAATTCCAGCAACCGTTCTTCATATGTTTTAGCCTTCAATCCCCTAACCATCTTTGTTGCTCAAAACAGAGTCCCTGTCTTGGTCAGAAAATGGACCAGAAGACCACCTGAAAGCGGATTTAATGTCATCAAGCACCTTGTGTCAGTGAACATTTGAGTGCTGATCAAGACGGATGAAATATCACTGTGATCTTTGTGCATTTCAAAGTCCTTCATCTACCGATGGCCAATGCTAAGTCAGCATAAATGAATTCAAGGGTTTCCACCTTTTATTCCTACCGGCAAAGGAATAACTGGTGAGAATAACTGGTGAGATCAAGACCCTACGCCATTTCAGACAGTCTCATCTTAAAAGCTTCCATTGATGGAGCACTCACAACTTCTGAAGGCAACCTATTTCGCTGATTAATTGTTCTCACTGTCAGGAAATTTCTCCTTGCTTCCAAGTTGCTTCTCTCCTTGTTTAGTTTCCATCCATTATTTTTTGTCCTGCCTCTGTGTGCTTTGGAAAATAGGTTGATCCCCTGCTCTTTGTGGCAGCCTCTCAAATACTGGAACACTACTATCTTGTCTCCCCTGGTTCTTCTTTTCACTAGACTAGCCATGCTTAGTTCCTGCAACCGTTCCTCATATGTTTTGGTCTCCAGACTTTCAATCATCTTAGTTGCTCTTCTGTGCCCATTTTCCAAAGATTCACCATCTTTTTTATAATTGTATCTTAGGTAAGTCTGACCATAATTTATATGATAGTTCTTGAACTGGCTGAGAAATCTCTTTGGAATTTGATGGATTTTACATAGAACACAGATGGCAGAAGAAGGAGCCAAAGAGTTTAGCTCTGCAATTGCCTTTCCCCCCATTCTTCTTCCCCTTGCTATTTTAACGTTTATCATCCTTCAGGAAAATGTTTCGCAAAAGGAGCTGGGGGCCTGTATACTATGCGATTCAGATGATGTTTTAGCTTGATTTGCATCCCATTCTCCTGAACTGGGATGGTGCTGGCTTTGTTCTAAATGAACCAAGATGAGAAATGTTTACATCTTTACGTCTGTTGAGACTTGCTAGTCCCAAAACTGATTTTTCGAAAGGCAAACTGGACTTGTTTTTCCTTGAAGATGTTTTTCGCTTCCCTATGTGCACCCATGCCTTTGTGAAGTGGTCGTTTTGTTTCATAGGAGCAAAAACCCATCAGGAAATTATTCAGCAGCCCATCCGCATTTGAAAGATAAAAGTTCACTCTTTTGAAGATAGCAAAGTCCACATTGTGACAGAGAGGACCACTAGTTTGAAAGAGGGGGTTTGGATCCAAGATGCTATCTATGTTCACGTGGGAGACATGTAAATATGCAAAAAAATATTGGAATAGAATTCATACTTGGCTAAGAGAAATATTAAGGTTACAGATAGAGGTTAAACCCGAGTTTTTTCTATTAGGTATGACACCAGGAAAATTTGATTAACCATACATATATCTGACTGTACATATATTAATGGCGGCAAGAATTGTTTTTGACCAAAACTGGGAAAAAAATGAAGCACCACCAGAAGAAGAAAATATTAGAAAGTGCAGAAATGAACAGATTGACTTTGAGAATGAAAAAAAAAGAAGAAGAATCAGTCTATTTTCAAAGAACTTGGAACTTATTTTATAAATGGCTCGAAAGAAGAATGAAGGAGGAGGAATCAAAATGTATTAGAAAAGGCTAAGATTGTATCTGACAACTTCTAAAGTCCACACATCGTATATATACTCAGATGGTTGGCCTATGTTGAAATATTTACTATGTTTTATTATAGATAAATAATAAAAAAGAAGCTATCTATGTTAAAATTAAACAACCCTCTCACAGAAGAGGGGGAAGGATACAACAACACCTATCCGCTGTTTACAACACAGTCCTTTTAGCAGTTCCAATAAGATCCCACACCCATAAGCGCTCAGGTGACTGGGACGGCATAGATCAACCACCAAGTGGCCTCAACGGCTCTCAGAGAGAATACTAACGACCAGATGACTGCAAAGAAATATAAATCCTTCCATCCACCACCATCCAGCCAGAACTGAAGAAGTTTCTTGAATGAGAGCGAAACGTCTTCAAGGGAAAACAAAGCTACATTATATATATATAAACAATACGTGAAATTATCATGTATCGGAATGGAATGTGATCAAAAATAAACTAAACTTAAATAATAATTCTGGGTTAGAAAGTAAGAGAAATAAAGAAAAGCCTGTTAAATAGATAGAAGAATGGGAAATAGAAGATGATTAGGATGCATACTCAAACCTTTAAGGTAGAGCTTAATTTAAGAATTGTGATTGTTGCCATTTGATTGGTGGAAGGGACACTGGTATTTCTGGATATTTTTTGTTTCTGCAAATAGGGGAAAATTGGAAGAATATGAGACTTAAACTGATAAATGAGATATATATTTGGAATTCTATTGATGAAAACTCAGTCAGATAAGGTGATTGTTTTTACACCTTATGAAACACTAAATAGGACTAATTGTATACTCACTCGATGTATGTATGTTGAAATATTTACTCCGATTATATTAATTTTCAAAATAAACAAAAAAATTATTCAAGAGAAGGAAAAATGAAGTGCAGTTGTTTTTTGGAAAAGCACCTTTGAGTTTACATCTTTACAGATAGACTGAAGCAGTTATTTTCAACAACAAATAAACAAGCAAACAAAACCAGAAAACAGCTCCAACACTCTTTATTTTATTTTTTTCAGGCAAATTATAGTTGAGGTATCCAATTCAATACTACTGTGTGATTGTTTTATTTTTAATTCAAAAATCTACCAAGTATTCACCTTCAGGGGTTTCATCATGCTAAATCTATACACATTCATATCTGGCATAAGAGAGAGGATTTTTTTTTAAAAAAGAAAAAGATGAAATACAGGTATCTATGGGACAGATAATAACAAAGAATGCACTTTACAAATGACAAAAGATGTCATCAAATAGATTTAAGTACACATTGATGGAATATACATCTTTACATTTGACAAATTCAGATCTAAAAGATGTTTCTTCGTTTATTTTTTAAAAAAGAATTATATACATTATTCTGTATCCTCAAAATAGAAAGATATTAAATACAAATGAAACCAACAACCAATATTATAAACATCAATCTTTGGGGTATCAAGTGGCTTCCACCTGGGTATAATTTTAACCAAACTGTGTTGGGTTCCTACAAAGTGAGGCTCTCCAGATGTTGCCCCATTGTTCTAGTTGGAGAACCTGCTGGTTGGAGTTAATAGAAAAGAAGGTCAATATATGAGGGCAATTCGGGAAAAAACACCTCCATTTGGTTATCAATGACAAACACTCCCAGATACAGAACTTTTGTTTGACATATTAGAAAACCACATTTCATTACTTTTTGACATAATGGCTATTCAAATTGAGACCCTTGTTATCACGTCTTACAAGGTTTGAAATTTCTTCTGCAAAGAAATCTCCTGCCTGTGAATGAAGCCCAAAGTTCTTGGGTGCGTCAGTTCGCGATGAATCGCAGCTTCACATTTGGTGGGGTTTTCTATGGCAGCGTTCATTTTCAATTGATCTAGGGGATGAGTCAATTGCAACACACAATCTTCTCCTTCCACTCCTCACTATCCCCGCCTACTTCTTGCACATGTGCAAATGGAGGTTTTTTTCCTCTGAATTGCCCTCCTATACGGGGAACATTTAGAAGGGTGGGCTAACGAAACGGTCACGAATGAAAGATATATAAGGATACCCAGTGTCCTTTGAGTTTGATTCAAATTCAAGAATACTAATCCAGTCCATCTTCTATCAATCAGTCTAGTCATTTTCAGTTTCAGAATTCCAGAATTTTTTTAAAAGAAAAACAATTCTAGCTTTCATTTTTTTAAGCATCTAAAAATTAATGCCTGCCATCAGTACATTTCCTTTCCTTTTTTTTGACTGGACATGGGATCAGACACTAGCCATACTGACTTCCCCACCCCCAACTGTGGATACCCACTCTCAGGACGTTCGAAGCTGAAGCCGGGATTGAGGAAGGTAAAGGACCAGAAAGAGATAGATGATGGATGGATGGGTGGATGGATGGATGGATGGATAGATAGATACAGATAGACAGACAGATATAGATAGTAGATAGGTAGGTAGATAGATGATAGAAGAGAGATGATATAACACAGACTGACAGACAGGTAGATTGATACATGATTGATCAATAAATAGGTAGAGTTAGGGAGAGAGGGAGGAAGGGAGGGAGAGATGATTGATAGATGATTGATCAATAAATAGGTAGAGACAGATAGGGAGGGGGGGAGGAAGAGAGAGAGATGATTGATATATGATAGACATGACAGTTGGAAATTGCCATATTCAGATATAACCTATATGGGAAGACCAAATAAGAATGCAAGAGATAACTTTATTCTGTGAAGTTTACATTGGCATTCTGATTTCTTACTGGTGGTCTCAGGACCACATAAGCACCATTTTGACAACTATTCTATGACCCTCCTTGCCAATGGCAGTTTGAAATTACTCCAAAGTAGCCATGGGGCGTGCTGGATTTAGATTCTTGCATCATGATAAATGTTGGAGAATTCCAGGAGTTGAAAGCCAGAACATCTGGGGAAGGCTGTTCTAATGTCATGACTAGGACTAAGCATTATTCACTCTCTCTTTATCCCAGTATATTTAATTGTTGGCTTCTTTACTTGTGTTCTCATGGTGGGTAGAAGGAATTTACGCTATATGGAAAGCAATTTTCTGTTAAGTGCTGTAGCTGTGAAAGCTAACCATGGCAAGATCAGAAGGAAACAGCTTGATACCAGACTGATATATTACACTAACAAGGGACAGGTGGCAAACACTTCCTCCCAACCAAAAGCAGACAATGTCAAGCTTGTTAAACCACTCAGAGGAAGAGACCACAGAGAATTAATCTTGAGCTCTGTTTCAGAACTTACAGTTCCTGGAATTTCCACCCTCCCAAACAGCTTCCCTAGATTTTGTAATAAAGGTTCTTATCAGAAATCAGGATCTTTAAATCACTTCCAGCATGACTTTCAATTCTAGGATCAGCCAAGAAAAACTTGAGAGCTATTATGGGTTAAACTTGGAGATCAATCTCCGTCTTTTGAAGATCGGGCCTGAACAAAATTTACTAGGAGTAAATTTGAAGAGGGTGAGTGCTGTGCCTTGAAATTAAATATGTTGTGCTATGATGTACTTCGCTCCTCATACTGATTTTGCTTTCAGGAATATTTCTACCCTGTGCTCACGATCACTTGAATATGAGCCAGTAGTGTGCAGTAGCAACCAAAAAAGCTAACACAATCCTTGGTTGCAGGAACAGAGGCATAGAATCAAAACCATGTGAAGTCTTAGTACTGCTTTATAAATCCTTAGTAAGGCCACACCTGCATCCGGTTTTGGTCACCATGTTACAAAAAAGATGTTGAGACTTTGGAAAAAGTGCACAGAAGAGCAACTAAGATGATTAAAAGCCTGGAGACTAAAACATATGAAGAACGGTTGCAGGAATTGGGTATGGCCAGCCTAGAGAAAAGACGGACCAGGGGCGACCTGATAGTAGTATTCCAGTATTTGAGGAGCTGCCACAAAGAAGAAGGGGGCAACTTACTTTCCAAAGCACCAGAAGGCAGGACAAGAAACAATGGATGGAAACTCATCAAGGAGAGAAGCAATCTAGAACTAAGGAAAAGTGTCCTGACACTGAGAACAATCAACCAGTGGAACAGGTTGCCTTCAGACATTGTGGGTACCTCATCAGTGAAGGTTTTTAAGAAGACAACCATTTGTCCAGAATGATATAGCGTCTCCTGTTTGAGCAATAGGTTGGCCTAGAATGTCTCCAAAATCCTTCAACTCTGTTATTCGATTCTGTTAATTAATCAGTGGAAGAGCTTGACTTCAGAAGTTATGAGTCCTCCATCACTGGAGATTCTTAACAAGAGACCAGACAGTCACTTGTCTGAACTGGAATTGGGTCTCCTGATTGAACAGAGGATTGAAAGGTAAAAGACCTCCAAGGTCCCTTCCAACTCTATTCTGATTGGCTGATCTGTGAAGGTCTTGTCTAAACACTTCCCTATGCGTCATTGACAAAATGACAGAGGACAGATTAGCAGTTGACAACTTTTTTCATTCCTTTATGATCAGTAGAAGGGTTTGAAAAGTGGAAACACAAGCTTTCATAGATAGAGGTTATTGCAAGAAAGATTAAAAACGGAGGCGAAGAAGACTTAGACTTACACAGGCTGATTTTGCTCCTGTGGGAGGTTGAAAACTCTGCGACGTGAAGAGAAATCAGGTTAAGTGTTTCGAAAGGAGCACTCATGCGTTCATTTTTAGGTAGGTTTGTTAATGCAAATTGCAAAATTGGTTCTGCAGTACATATGAGAAGCGAGAGTTATTTGTGTGGGAGGGGGAACATCTGTTTGAGAAATGTCCTGGAGGAAGCATACAACTCACCCAGGGTGGGGGTCGACCACAATAGATTTGTTAGCTGCTTCTCGGTTTGCATGAAATGCTCTTGGAAAAGCACATGGCTTAGGTACAATTCACGCAAGACCAAAGTGATATCAGAGGCTGCTTGGCATAGCCGTGGGAAAGGAACCGGTTGATTCTGAACTTTTCAGACCAATGTAGAGACGAGGAATCAAGTCTCTCGACTCATATTTTTTTGTACATTCCTATTTGACTCACGCTTCTCCAAGGAATATTCACCCTTATGGGGTTGCCATCATTGTTTGTTCATCTTTGAATTCTGCAATGCTATTGAAAAGTCAAACATCCATTAATGTGGAATGTGTCCACCCATTAGGTAAAACGGATCAAATACCTGTATTACTAGAAATAGCCATATTGTTGAGCGGGCTTCAAAAAAAAGTCACAAGTTGATGCTAAATTCCATTAAACGGAACATGAGGCTAAATGATAAAATGAGAAGAGTTGAAAAGCACACGTTTTTCATCATTGTCGCACTATCAACACTTGATCAAAAGGTGATATAGGTGCCAACTGCACTTCCATGGGTTTTTTTCCACTTGGACTTCACACAACCATCTACCATGGGGCATGAAAAACTGGAGGCTTTACTTTAGGATCTACCATGGCATTCCTGAACATGCATGAGATTCCAAGCATCTTCAGATAAATGTCCCAAGACTTTCCTTACTGACATATCTTCTCAGTGCAAGAAATTGAAACAAAGTTAATGGAGGAGACTTGACTGTTGGTACCACTGAAGATACAGGTCTATGTTTTCCTCATACTTTATGAACATGAATGGATAATATCACTCAACAAGATATTGGCCAATTCAATGAACTCAATGCCATCTGTATGTTTTTGTATATGTATATATTGCATATATCTATTTCTGTAATAATAGCTTTCCCATCATTACAGAAGCTACGCTGTACATCTCTGAGGGCTGCAAGTGGATATTTCGTTATTTTTTTTCCAGGGTCAGATTAAGATATTTTCAAATTACTAATTAGATCCAATTACTGCTGTCAATCTATCAACATATAATAAACTCTATGTGTTGTGGGTTCTGAGTGTATTATTGTGAGTTCTGAGTGTATTATTGTACTACAGGTGAGATGTTTTATAAAATAAGTTATTGTAACTTCTGGCCCATATTTATCCTCATGCTAGTTTTCTCCTACGTGAACTACATGTATTTATCTGCATTTTGGGTTCTGTTTTATATAACTATACAAGGAAAGGTGAATACTTTTGATCTTGGCTAACTGAACATGGTAAATGCCCCAATAGCGGTGACTCTGGGGCTCCCCAGCTGTGGTATACTCACAACTCCATAATTCCTAATCAGCATGATCTTTCTGTGGCATCCACATGGGAAGTTGACTTTTGAAATTGTGCATCCATAAGAGCTCGTTTTTCAATGCAGCGTACCGTAAACAGAAAATTACACACAGACACAAACAAAATCATATATGTCGACCACTCCAACTCACTCTTTGTCCTAACCCACTCTTTTGTTCCACCTTGCATGATTTCAAGCTGGACATTCAGTGCTTCATCATCTGTCTTCTGTATCAAGAAAACAAATATGACCTTTAAATGTGGTACGGCGCCCTCTCTGAAGGCTTAGAGAGTGAAAGCAAGGTGAGATCCATAGGTACCTTCACAATGGACATCTCTTTGGGCTTGGTCCTAGTTGCCAGGTTTTTAGTTTAGATAGTTTGGGTGTCCTGAACTTCTGTCGAGCGGACTTGATTACCGTTTCGCTCTACTCTCACAGGGAAAGAAGATCATCTGATAAAAACGAATCCCTTGAGTGAGGGTACAAGATGGCAGTGGTGATGAAGAAGAGGTTTGTTGATAGAGCTTGGCCCTTAAGACCCAGGCCACTGGTTCCTGCGGTTCCTGCTTTTCCGGCTGTTGAGAAGAGCTTTTAGTTTGCTATAGTCCCCTTTCATCTTTGAGGAACCTTCAACTTGTTGACCTAGCTGCCGTGTGTCTTTGCAGTATTGGTTAATCATCTGCAGTTCGGAGTCGCTGAAGGATCCAGCTAGGTCCTTTGGGTGGAACTGCAAAGCGTGGAGTGAACTGGCCCAGGTCCACGGAGACCACTTGTCCGTCATAAAGGCCACGGTGTCTGAATCCAATACCTTGAAGCTCACCTTGGCTATGGTTTGCTTGAAGCCGTTTTCTGTGGCAATGCAGTGGTATGTTCCATGGTCGGCTTCCTGTACCGATCGGATGAGAAGTCCTTGTTCCGTCGCCAGAATTCTTTCACTGAGTTTGACCTAGGGATCATCAAAAACACATATATATATATTTAATTATTTTAAGAAACTCATGACAAAAATGTTATTTTCTTATTATTACATTATTTGGTTACTATGTCTTGCTATTAAATCGCTTGATGTGTTAATAAATGCACTAAATAAGTAAGTAAGTAAGTAAGTAAGTAAGTAAGTAAGTAAGTAAGTAAGTAAGTAAGTATATAAATACATTATTAATAACATACTTTATGAATAGGATCGTGGCTTGTCAATTGCACCTAATATGTACACGACGTGATGAATGTACTTTAGGATTATGAATTTGTCTTATGATTGTAATCACGGCTTGTCAATTATAGCCTGTATGAAAGTATAGAGCATGTACACTGGAGACAAATTCCTTGGGTGTCCAGAAACACTTAGCTGAGAAATGCTGATTCTGATTTTATCTTTCATCATTGCATGTCCATCAACAAATTGTCGGATTATGACTGGTCCTTCATTCTATCAGAATATATATATTCTTATTTCACTCGCATACTTTGAAGCAGTTAGAGAGAATTAAGGAATTTTAATTTTAATTTTGGAATCTTGATTGTGAATGTTCTTGACAAGTTTAAGGAGCACTCTGTTATTTTGTATGTCTTAAAGAGAGAGAGAGAGAGAGAACACTATTTCCATGATGAGTAGATTCAGTCCTGGAGATAACGCATTGTCTCTCCTTTGATGCTTCATTGCCTTTCAATGACGTCACTCACCTCTTTCCTTCGGTCGTTATCTTTTTGAAGAAGCCATTTAACCGAAGCTTGTGGAGATTTAGGCGTACACTCAAGGAAAGTGGTGTTGTTTTTGACTCCATACTGGATGACCTCAGCTGCATTTCGATAGGCTAGAATGTAAATCATCATCACTGTCAACATCCTGGGCATCCATGTTGGAACATTAGAGTTTAGTGCAATTGGTGCAATACTAAAAAAATTGAAACAGCACTCGGACATAATAGAAATGAAGAAAATCTTAGCTCATCAGTTAGAAAAAGCTGCATTGCTTGAGTCAAGGCACATTCTATGATGCTACCTTTGACTATCCTAGATAAACTTGAACTAACAAGAGAAATTCACCAGAAAAGGAAGGGAGACTCGGATGACCATTTCTAGCTTATTATGCTTTCATCAGCGAGCCATACCACAATCCAAGCTGCAGACCCAGACTGGGATTTGAACCTGGCAAGTTTTACTTGCTAGATAGCTGCCTTAGACACTGCACCATAGGCTCACCCTTTTGCTAACTTTATCCAGGAAGTATTAAACTCATTTTGTGAAGAGTGACACCTGGTGGTCCCTGGTTACAGGGATGGAACCTAGCAAGTAAAACAAGTCCAGGTTCAAATCCCAGTCTGGGCAGCTATCATGTCACCTCTGTTCCTTCTTTTCATTAGACTAAATATAATCAACACAACTGTTCTTTACATGTTTTATCCTCCAGTTCCCTATAAAATAAAAATGTCAATGCCTGATTTTTTTTACAATTCTGACATTGCTTACATTAATTTGCTATTGTCCTTCCATCTTTCTTTTCTAGGAGTTCAAAGCAACTTCCATGGGAATTAATCTTCATTGTTTCTTCATGACAACAGCCCTGTGACACAGGGTGTGTCTGAGAGAAAGAATGGCCGCCCACAACAATCCCACAGTGTTTTTCTTTTTAAAAGGGAAGTTTTTGCAAAATCTTCAAATGCAGCAGGATTGTTTTTAAAAAGCTCCTATTTAATTATTTTGTAGCTGGAGGCTTTGAAAAAAGGAAAACACATCCACAGTTGCATGTGCAAAGAATCTTCTAGAGTACAAAAGGAAAAATACGAGGGCAATTCAGAAAAAACTCTCTGTTTGGTGATTAATGACAGACACTCGCAGATACAAAACTTTTATACTACACATTAGAAAATGACAACATTACTTTTCGATGCAATCGCCATTCCAATTGAGGCCCTTGTTGTAACATCTTACAAGGTTTGAAATTCCTCCTGCAAAGAAATCTCCCTCCTGGGAATGAAACCACGCTGGAACAGTATCGTGAAGCGCATGGTCATCGTTGAAGTGGTGCGACGCAAGTGTCAGGGCATGGTGACTTCCGGTGTGGTGTTGGGGTCACGATAATGTTCACCTGCACACCACTAGAAGCACCTGAGAACTTTTGGAGCAGTTCCAACGTCCAAAAACATCCAACGATGTTTTTGATCACCACCACTACCATGAAAACCCAGATTTGGCACCGAGCAACTCCCACCTGTTCTGGCTTTCTTCACAGGAGGGAGATTTCTTTGCAGAAGGGAT
>JANHFO010001537.1:76074-86133 GCA_032468095.1 Pareas carinatus
CCTCCACTTAGAGACAAATAACCTACTCTCTAACAATCAGTTTGGCTTCAGAAAAAAATTGTCCTGTAATCTACAACTTCTACCCTGCAAAAACATTTGGACTACACAACTCAACCAGAGTAAGGCAATAGATGCAATTTACATAGACTTCAGCAAAGCCTTTGACTCAGTGGTGCATGAAAAAATACTGTTAGAACTATGCTCTTACGGCATTTCTGGATCACTGCATAAATAGATAGCTGCATTCTTGTCAAACAGACAACAAGTAGGTAAAATAAGGAGTGCCATATCAAACCCTGCACCAGTTAACAGCGGTATCCCCCAAGGCAGAGTTCTAGGACCCACCCTATTTCTAATTTACATAAATGATCTTTGTGATCATATCGAAAGCAATTGTATCCTCATTGACATAAAACTATTTAACACCACTGACAACACTGCTGCCTTACAAAGCAATCTTGACTATGCATCTGAATGGTTGAACAATTGGCAACTTCATATCTCAACCAACAAATGCTCTATCTTACACATTGGGAAGAAGAATCAGAACACTAAATACAAACTAGGTGGATGCACCCTTGAAGACAATCCTCACTGTCAAGGACCTAGGAGTGCTCATTTCAAAAGATCTAAGCCCCAGAGCTCATTGTAGCAACATTGCCAAAAAGGCATTAAGAGTTGTTAACCTAATTTTGCAAAGCTTCTTTCCCGGTAATATTGAACTGCAAACCAGGCCATATAAAATCTTCATCAGCCCAATTCTCTAATACATCTCATCTGCCTGGAATCCACATTGTATAAGGGACATTAATACAATTGAACGAGTCCAGAGGTATTTTGCGAGAAGAATACACCATTCCTCAGCCTGCAATAGAATACCTTATGCCACCAGACTTGAAATTCTGGACCTAGAAAACTTAGAGCTACTTTGCCTAAAGTCTGACCTAAGCTTAGTACAAAAAATTGTCTGTTACAATGTTCTACTTATCAATGATTACTTCAGTTTCAACCACAATAATACCTAGGCTAACAACAGATACAAACTCAAAGTGAACCGCTCCAGACTCGATTGCAGAAAATATGACTTTAGAACAGAGTGGTAAATAGCAATAGCAATAGCAGTTAGACTTATATACCGCTTCACAGTGCTTTATAGCCCTCTCTAAGCGGTTTACAGAAATCAGCATATTGCCCCCAACAATCTGGGTCCTCATTTGACTGACCTCAAAAGGATGGAAAGCTGAGTCAACCTTTTGCTAGTGGGACTTGAACTGTTGAACTTACTGGCAGTCGACTGTTAACCGAAGTAGAATGCAGTACTGCACTTTAACCACTGCACCACTACAGCTCTCAGTGCCTGGAACTCACTACCTGATGCTGTTGTTACATTCTCAACCTCAAAAAACTTTAACTTTAAACTAGCTACCGTGGTTCTCACTCCATACTTAAGAGGTCTTTAAAGGGGCATGTATAAGTGCACCAGCATGCCTACCATCTCTGTCCTACTGTCCCCATTTGTGCGTACTCGTCTATTATGCATATGCTTATAACTATTTATACCTATATGTTTATATAGTATGTTCTTACTTATACTTTTTTTTCCTCATACGTACTTGACTAAACAAAAGAAATCTTGAATCTTAAATATTGTTCCCCTCTTTCTGAATGCTATGAAAATTTGAGCACCAATGATGTTAATGCAATGATTGTGACAAGTCTTGCTTGAACTAATTGGATATGTTTAGTTTGTGGAAGAGGAACTGTATGAAACGTTCAGACATCTGAAAGGCTTTCACAAAAATAATGCAGAAAACTTTACAGAAGATATAGACCTTTCTAAATAAATAAAAGCCAATTCTTTTTTTTAGTAGACTGTAACAGGGAACTCAATGGCTTTTATTTATTTTTGATGAAGCAATATATTGTAAAGATCTAAAGGCTGTCTTTGGTAAATTTCATTGGCCCATTCTCTTTTCTTCCTCTCCTTGTCATTTCTATTGCCGTTTTTCTGTTTGAGTGTCCATTTTAATTTGTACCACAGGATTTTGTATCCAGAATTTTAGAAATCAAAGATGTAATGTGATTGCTATGACTTGTACCTGATTGTCATGGTCTTAAGCCAAGATTCCACAAGTTCATTGGTTAGATCGTCTTCAACAAACATATAATCAGCTTCGTTCACAGGCATAACAATCAGCATCTGCACACTTCCTTTGTATGGCAGCTTTAACACATAACACTGCAAGTTCGAATCTAATGTGGAGGCAATCCTGTCTGTCTTGAACATCATTGGCACCTGGACACTCCTGTAACTGTCTATATGGAAGGTTTCCAGCTCTGTAAGCTTAGCAGAAAATGGATGTAGCCATTTGCCTGAGAATATAAAGAAATGCAACATGTTATTTTATTGAACTATTGTCCTGCTCTAAACATTTCTTGGTTCTGGTGCCACCTACTTTGCTTGCAATGCCAAGCTAGAACATGGGCTCAAGTGAAAAGTCAGTGGCATCACATTTAATATCTTTGCTATTGACCAGTTTCCTCTCCCTATTAGGATTTCAAAGATCTTCCATTCCACGATCATTCCCAGGACAAATTTGTGGGATCAACAAGGTTTCTTTGAATAGATATAGAAGCAGAACCATGAGGCTCCATCACAATGCATTTTTGTCTCTTAAAAGCTATTGCCTTACTGTTTAAGGTGATCATGTCAATTCTTCCCCGTACCTACCCACCAATAAATGCTTAGTTCCTTCTTGTAACCCCCAGCTACATTAGGTGTCATCATGCAAGCTTTCCAATTGTTTAAAACTCACTGGAGCCTCTAGGATTTAAACCGCCCCTTTATGTTCAAGATAGCAGATGTACTCATCCTCCCTCATCTCTCAGCAACACACTTTATTGCAACTTAGCAATTAGAAAAGAATCAGAGCAAGAGCTAAAAATACAGAAGTGAAATTAGAAATATTTAATTGCAATAGGCTTTTTAGTTGCCATGGAGCCCTTTTCAAATATTCGACAGGCAACCTATGCTGGAAATATATTTCTAGTCCCATTCACTGTCCATTTTTTGGTTATGAAAGTGATAGAGCAAAGAAATTCATGATTTTCACCAAAAAAATTAGAAATGTAGCAACATACAGCCCATGCAAGGCAATACTTAATTTACCTTCCCATGAAAATTACAAGAAGAGGTAAAATGAATCTGCACACTGTATGAGTCCTGTTCTTGCTTCAAAGTCATATTTATTGAGTATTTTGTAGGGGAAGGGAATTCGCTTGATAATCTCACTACATTCAGCACAAAGAATATTCATTCCTTTGTACATAGAACTCCTTCTGGATTTACCATTACATTCGTAAATCTCAGAAGTGCGATAAAGAGGCATCAATTCCACCTTTCATGTACAATATTCTTCATCCCCAGGTCTCTGAATACATCAATGTGACGGGAGGTGCCATTTGAATTTCCCTTAAATATTATTTTTTTAAAAAAAATATTGTGGCATTTTCCTTCAGCTGTGTCCTAAGTTCAGACTAATAGGGTAGGAAACATGCTAATGTACTAAATGATTATGAAGAAATATTTGCATAAACATTTTTGCAGATCACTCCTTTCCCATCTGATGTCTTCCAGTTGTGCTGGATCTCAGGTCACAGAAACTAAGAGCTATGTTGGCTGGAGGTTCTAGCAATCAATATCTTAAACAATTAGGAGTCACCAGGTAGGGAATTTTGTGTTCTGTTCTACCATTGTAGAGCTGTAGAAAATTTAACTTCTCACCCCTAATTTATACAGTAATTGTTTATTAAAACTTGGAAATCTTTTATGTGTGAAGGATCAACTTCAAATAACTTTTGAACAGTCATTTAGGTGAAATGGACCATGGAAAAATCGATTGATTGATCAATTCAGTCAATCAACTTCCCCTTTAAATGATGGCTTGCTGTTCTGGTCTGATTAAAAAATAGAGTTCTGAATATTTCATGAGGATATTCAGGGGCTTTCAGATTTTTCCATTGACAAGTTCTACAAAACCATGAGAAATTTATATATCTTAAAGGTAGTTCTCAATTTATAACCAGTGGCCATTCAAAGTTATGGCAGAACCACCCCTCCCAAAAGCTACTTGATAAAGCATTGGTGGCACAGTGGTTAGAATGCAGTTTTGTAGGCTAACTCTGCCCACAGCCTGCAGTTTGATCCTGACGGGGCTCAAGGTTGACTCAGTCTTCCATCCTTCTGAGGTTGCTAAAACGAGGACCCAGATTGTTGGGGACAATACACAGACATTGTAAACTGCTCAGAGTGCTGAAAAGCACTATGGAGCAGTATATAAGTCTAAGTGTTCTTGCTATCACTACTGCTACTTACGACTAATTCCTGAAATTAAAGTCACAGCAGCACACCCTCTCTGCCCTCACCTATCTCCCTCCATTGCCCTCACTGGGTCCCCACAGGCCTTGGGCCTGCTTCCTAACCCACCAGACCCCACATCATCTTTCTCACTTATCTTTGAATGACAGGTAGCAAGTGACTTCATTGCTAGGTCACGTGGTGTGATCCTGGAAGTGGATACCATTTTTTGAGTGGCTGTGCTGAATTGTGATTGCTCAGAAAATAGTGGCCACTTCCACAGCCCAGCAATGATGTGGGATGTGGACCAAGGGGTGGGAAGCAGATCATGGGGTGTTTTAGAGGATGGGTGAGGTCTTAGGAGGCCTGGGACAGGGAGGCTTAGGCGTGCAGTAAACCTCCCAGGGCCTCCACCCCCCAGTCCTGAGGTACATGTACTCTGCTTAAGGACCCACATAGTTGTTTAATGACTGCATTAAGGAGAGCAGAGGGTAGGAATCATTAAGTAAGGCTATCTTGCTTAATGACTGTCACAACATGCAACCATAATATAGGTCGAGGACTACCTGTACCTGTATCTTGGCTCAATGGTTCCCAAAGTGGGTGGTACCATCCCCTGGGGGGCAGTGGGATGACTTAGGGTGACACTAGGAGGCCGGGGGGGATCCAAAACTCAGACTACGTGCCCAGAGCACCCAGAGCTCGGCCTGCTCTATTAAGAAGGCAGTAAATTGCCTTAAATTTTACATGAAACAGCATTGTACATTACTGAAGGTAAGTAATTTTTATAACGTACACACATTTCTCCCACCTAAATAACACTGGAAACCTTTGCATTGCAAGTTCAAAATAAGAAATGAGGACCAGGAATGATAATACCCTTTACTGGATGGAAATATCAATGAAGTTAAAGTATGTCAGATGAGAACAATAATTGATATGAGCCAATTGGCCTTTCCACCCATAAACAAAACCTATAGGAAAAAGAATAATAGCTATAAGAATGGACCTTTCTGTTCACACACTTTGGGAGACTAAGTTAAGGAAATGTTGTCCACATTTTTTTCAGAGAGATACTCTTATAAAGCTACTGTAGCTGGCACCCTGAGCTCTCGTCTTTAAAAACCATGAAAGAATCAATGGAAAAAAACAGTTACCTCGAAATAGTATATAATTCAGCAGAATGATTTTAGCATGCTGATCAAAAGCCTGAAACAGTGTAGGGATTTCCCCTCTTGTGTTCTTTTTAATGTGCTCATTGACAATTTTTTGGGCAAGAGTAGAGTTGCGGAAATCAACTGACAAAAATTCCATGTCAAAGTATTGCTTGGACAAGTTATGGAAAGCATCCTTGATCTGAAATTCTTCCTGGATGAAAGAGAAGCTATTCTGCAAAAAAGTGAAATCTTCATTTTGGGTGATCTTAAGTCTTAGTTGTTGGAACAAAGTCAGAAGCTTTTCATCTTTTTCTTTCATAAATGGTAAGTTTAGAGATCGACTTATCTGGTGATGTGTCTCCCCTTCTGAAGCCAACATGAATATTGCTAGAGCAAAAGATAGTGATAGTGGGGAGAAGAAGATATTGTTGTCATGCTGCAGTGCTATTTTCCTGTAGAGATTGAATCCAAAATTGTTAATCTTTTCTGTGAAATTGTGCAAGGAAACTAATGGTGAGGGACTTTCTCTAGACGACTCTTCAGTAGCATCATGTGGATATTGTTTATCAGAATCATTGAAAGGGAAGAGATTTAACACAAAGCTCTGGGGTACCTCCACTCCTGAATTTTCTGCTATTCCATTTGATAAGTATATTTCAGCAATCAGTCCAAAGAAGATCAGCAAAAATGTAGTTTTCATTTTGCACTTCAGTTACTTCTTTCTGGTGAACAGAGTAGACATAAATAGATGTCACAAGTTAATAGTGTAATTAAAAAAGAAAAAATGTTTTGGCATTCGAAGGATGCAATAGAACCCTGTCTGACTCATTTATTCCAATACCTTTTCTAAAGGTAACATCAATGGAATTGTCTCATGTTACTTTGTTAGTTTCACATTAGGTTAAAATAAGATTAGAGACATTTTCAAATTCACTTAGTATTCATTCTCACTCTGAAACAGCACAATAATGAAAATACGAAAGACTTTTCTACCTTGTTTCATATTTAAAAGGCCTTACTAAACATGTAAACATTTAATAACAGAATCACCATTAGACATGGAGCTAATGGCAAGACCATTTAATATTATTTAGTAATGGAAACTCGATTGACCAGAAAGGAAGAGATTCTAGGCAAATTGGCTTAGTCTTTCCAGTTTGATTAGATCATATCTTAAAAGAAAGACACTTTGAATGCACTTTTAAAAAAACTGATAACAGTGTATAAATTAATTCCATATTGCAATCCACAATACCTTTCATTATAATTTTTAAATTAATTGCAAATACTTCTATCTTACCCGCAAGACAGCCTCTTTTTTACTTTGCTGAAGCCTGAAAAAGGAAACAAGTTACATTAAGTGGAACTGTGAGGTAAATATTTGCTGTTCCAAAGTGTAGCTCCATAGTTTTGTCTGTTGTAGATTAACTGGATGACAAACAGGAATGCCTTCATTTTGCCATAGAACAGAGCTAAAGATGAAATAACCAGATTCCAGTAAGTAGGGTCTGTTGGATAGCTAGGTTTAAAATTAAAGAAATAAAACAATCATAAAGAAAAGAATAATTGTCACATTAAAGGGCTGTTCACAAACTCTAATTGATATTAATCAATCATTGATTGCATCAATTGCTGTTTTTATTATACCCCTCTTAATTATGAAAACAGAGCTGGATTTTTTTCCATATGCTGTGGTCGTCTGACTGAAATTATGTACTTTCATTCCATTTCAATGCACCAATGTCTAAAATGTCAATACTTTATTTATTTATTTATTTATTCATTCATTCATTCAATTAATTATTTAATTATTTAATTCATTTGCCACCTATCTGGCTTTGGGGCTATTCTAGGCAGCAATATATTTCCTCTTTTACTGTGTTGAGCTTTCCTGTGTTCATGTTTCTTATGTTTCAGATTCCCACTGTAATTCTGTCTTTGTAGCTTCAGATTTTCTTTTTGATGTATGGCAACATCAACAGCAAAACATCCCAAAGATTTTAACCTAGTCACTTCAAAAACACCATTAGTAGTCAAAAAATATTCTCAGCAATTATTCAATAGGATGTTGAATGCCATCCATTCTGACGGTCCCATCAAAGAGCAGGGATTAATACCAGACAAACCATCCGATAGAAAAAAAAATACTCTAATCAAGGAAACCACACCCCCACCAAAAGTGGCAGGACAAACTACTGTATATAAGCAGTCAGTAAATCCCATGCTCACTCACACTTATGGTATTGAGTTGGGTAATGAAATGCCTACAAGTAAATAGCCAAGAACCTTAGTTTAATATACAACTTAATTCTTAATACAGTTGCTCTGTTTTCATTAAATCTCTAGCAGCTTTATGTGGGGTGAAAAGATACAACAGTGTGGTACTATGAATGTTGCCACTGGTACAAAAGAACATGCTTTGATGTTTAATTGCTCTAGAAATATATTCCAATAGTAGGTTTTGGATATATGAAAGAATGTCTAGGGTGAAAAAGTACACATGTGCACTTGCAAGCTGAAGGTTTATGCATTACATTCTACAAATTGAACTTTCCCTAGTTTAAAAGCTTAAAATGGGGGTGGGGGATGAAAAACAGGGCTGGAAGGGACCTTGGAGGTCTTCTAGTCCAACCCCCTGCTCAAGCAGGAAAGCCTATACCATTTCAGACAAATGGCTGGCCAGTCTCTTTTTAAAAGCTTCCCATGACGGAGCATCCATTTCTTCTGAAGGCAATTTCTTTCAAACAGTGGCCTGAATAGTTCTTAAGAGAACTATTTTCTATTTTCCCTGCAACTAATGCTCTGCAACCATCAACATCAACAATGTTTATTTATTTAGTATATGGTGAGGAAAAGACAGGCGGTAAGTAAACATATACACACAATCCATGTAATAATATATAAAACTTCTATGGGAGTATGGCAGTGACCTCAACTGGATGTCCAATTCTGCTATCCAGACGATCACCTCTGATATTGCTTCGTGCAGATCTTCTAGGGAACCAGAGGAAGCACAATGTGGGCAATCTTGCACAATATGTTTAATAGTTTGCATATCATCACCACAATCCAACAAGGGGAATCTTTCCATCCGCACTAATACAAGGCAAAGGCACTTCTATCAGGATCGCACCTAATTCCATTCAGTTTCGTCCAGAGTGAGGCAGGTCAAAACCAGATGGTTTGATAGAGCAATCACTAATGGTCAGGCCACAAGAAGATATTTTGGACCATGGCTCTCTCCAGGCATTCTCGATGTTAAACTGAAGTTAAGTGAACAGTTGTTTTCCATGCTGGCCTATGGGATTTCAATCTTGTGATGGACTGTACATTGTTCTGGTGAATAGAGAGGGCCTTGTTGTTCAGCATCTTTGACCATAGCTGAACAAGAGTTTGTTGTCTTCTAATGTGGAGGGTTTGATATTGCTAAGCATTGGTAGTCAGTGCACAGGAGTGGGTTACAATGTGCCAGAGATGATATGCATTGTCTGGCAGAGTTGGACATCAACCATTTGGGTGTGGGAACTGTTAAGCCACACACTGGCACTATATATTAAGCTGTAGAATAAATCAAAATCAATGCTGTTGTTTTTAGGATGTTACCATCAGCAACCTAGGATGTTCCAACCAGTCTGTTCAGTAAATAGTTGTGGCTTTTTGATTTTGTAGCTGTTTTTTTCAGATGTTGTTGGAAGGTTAGTTATCTGTATAGTGTTACTCCCCACCCCCTCCAGGTATTTCAGAGTGTTATTACATTGTAAAATACCATTCTGGAACATCACAGAAGGCTGGTAATTGGCATACCCATTGCTGAGATAGAATATGGATACATTTGTTTTTGTTAGGTTTGGAAGTGCCATTCTGGAGATCTTGAGAAAGGATTTCTTTGTATCACTGAAGTCAGTTCTTTGGGCTGTAAGATTGATATGGACATAAATAATTTTTTGAGAAACAGTTTCAGGCAGGTCATGGATGTACAAGTTAAAAATAACAGAGGATAGGACTTCCGGTGGCACCGCAGGCGTTGAAAGACGGACTTTTAGAGTCCGCCAGCCCCGGGACTGCGTTAAGCCGCTCTGACAGCTTAAAATCAGCTGTTAGGCAGCTGGAAGCCTTTCCCTTGGGAGTAGAGGGAGGGGTGAGCAGTCGGATCGAGGGTAGAGCTTCCCTAAGTCACTGAATTAGTGCATGGTTTAACAGAAAATGTCAAGGAGGATTTAAAAGATATCTTTTTAGAAATGTCTGGGAGAGAAATGGGAGTCCAGCTTATATTAATTATACCACAAATTGGCAAGATCTACCAGGTGAACTTCTGGATTGCTACACAAAAACAATTGCTAAGTGATGTTGCGATTTGTCTTTCCTCGAGGTGCTTCAGATGGACTAAGAGACGTGGCAGTCCTAACTTACTGATGGAAGGTCGGAAGATGGGGGAGGGGAAAGGTTGAAGTGATGGGAAAAGAATTTGTTATCTTTACTAGTTGTAGAATCTTTGGTTATGAAGGGAAACTATTGGATTAATTATTAATTGGTGATAGTTTTTGA
>JANHFO010001538.1:60977-73524 GCA_032468095.1 Pareas carinatus
GAAAGAAAATCAAGAAAGGGAGGGAGGGAGGGAAGGAGAATTCTTCTGCTTCTTCAAAGTATTAAATAGTCAGTTTTCCATCAGAATCTGCTAATCACTTCGGCAACTTCCAACTGGGCGGATGGGCCTCGGCCTGCTTACCTTGAAGGCCGCCCACTGGATCCCAGCTGTGCCCCTCAACTGCGAAGTGCCGCGGTTTGGAATATAACCGAACAATGAAATTAAAATGTCCCTGAGATAAAGACAATCTCAATTTTTAAAGGGAGATTCTCATAGATTGCTGTGTAATGGACCACAAAATAAGAAAGGGCTCCTTAAATTAATAGTTTTGTCATTTTGTGGTTTACGGTCCCAAAGGTGGTCAAATCCTTAGCCGTTGTTCAATTCCAAGGGGAATCCTTGATCCTCACCCTTAGATTTGGAACTTGAATGAGAACTTACAAGAAATTTCAGACTGGACAGAGAAAGATATTTTTTAAAAAATTTAAAAAAATATCGGACGAAAGAAAACGACAAATCATTTCTATCTTGGTTGAGCTATCAGGAGTCTTTTGTTGTTTAGTCACTAAGTCGTGTCCGACTCTTTGCAACCCCATGGTCCACAGCCCGCCAGGCCTCTCTGCCCCTCGCAGCCTCTCGCCGTCTGCCCAAACTCCTGCCCGTTGCATCGGTGACCCCCTCCCGCCATCTTGATTCTCTGCCGTCCCCTTCTCCTCCTTCGGCCTTCGGTCTTCCCCGGCATCGCAGCCTTCGCTAAGGATCCTCTCTTCTCATGAGGTGCCCAAAATATCTGAGTCTCGGCTTCATCCTTTGTCCTCCTAGGATAGATGTCTTCCAGGACGGACCGATTGGATGGCCTTGCAGTTCAAAGGACTCCCCAGAGTCTTCTTCTCCAGCACCCCAACTCAAAGGCCTCGATTCTTCCACGTTCAGCCTTCTTTATAGCCCGACTCTCACAGCCGTACGTGGCACCTGGGGGAACCGTGGCTTTGACTAGACGGATCCTTGTTGACAAAGCGATGTCTTTGCTTTTGGATATGCCGCCTTGATTTGACATAGCTTTCCTCTCGAGGAGCAAGCATCTGATTTTATTTTCAAGAAAATAGATTTGGGAGAGGACAGAGAACTGCCCAGAGAAATGGAAGGAAAACGAGCATCCAAAGCAGGGTGTTTTCCTATTGTACATTTTCAATAATTTAAGCGGGTTGTTTTTCCATCTTACTGTCTGCTACAGGTTGTCGCCTCTTAGGCTTCGGTTTGCGTTGCCTCTTCTATTGTTCGTTTTTCTCGACTGTTAATTTCTCTTCTTCGTTCGGGGTTTGTCGCCCACACGTTATTTAATTTAGGATTTATCCGTTTGGGAGGGGGGTAGAGTTGTGGGGAAACGGAGCGTTTGGCTGCGTGGTTGCCGTAGGAAATTAACCTATTCCTCATTAACCTCGCAGCTTTGTTACCGCGGTGTCAAAACATTAGTCAACGTTGTGACATTTTAAATTAAACCCCTTGTCTGGTTTCTGATGACGAAAGGGCTAGGAGCCTGGGTTAACAAGCCACGTGAACCATAGAAGGGATGAAACACGGTTGTGTTTTGTTCAAAAGAGAGGCAACCACGTTTCCCTTGGGGAAAAAAGTGCAAAGGAACTTGGGGGAGTCATTTTTAAGGAGTTTTTCACAGGCTGAGTAAGGCGGGAGCAGGTCTTCCCCTGGTTCAGGATAGCCTCTTTTGGAGATTTGCAAGCCACAATGACCTTTTGAAGACTTCGTTTTTGAAAGATATCCTACATCAAGGCCATTTGATCTCTCTTCCTTTTCTTCTGATAAACATTCTTTATTCTAGATATCAGTGGAGGCTTCTTTCTGCCATGAGATATCTTTCTAATACTGGTTTTTGTGTAACCTCCTACGGCAAAAATAGATACGTCAAGGTGAGGTGAGAGGAGTCTTAAGCTGACTTTCTTAATCAAATATGATTATGGAACTGGAGGCTAAAACATATAATGAACGGTTGCAGAAATTGGGGGTGTCTAGTTTAATGAAAAGAAGGACTAGAAGAAAAAGAAGGAAAGAGAAAAAGGAGGAAGAAATTCAAGGATGGGAGAGCGGGACTTAAAAGAGAAATAGGAATAGGTCGGTATAAAGAAAGAAGAAAAGGAAGGAAGGAAGTAGAAAGAAGAAGGTGGAAGGTAGATAGGAAGGGGGGAAAACGGAGAGGAATGGGAAAACAGGAAGACGAGAAAGAACAGCAAAGAAAAGGCAGGTGAAGAGGGTGCGAGATGGGGAATGAGAAGATGAAGGGAGAAGGAAAGGGAGACTAAGGCGGGCATGAAGAAAAGTTCAATAACCTTGAACAAATGGAAATTTGTGAAAAGAAGGACTTGATAGCATCTTCCAATACTTGAGGGGCCGTCCCAAAGAAGAGGGGGAGGGGTCTGCCTATCCTCCAAAGCGCCTGAAGGCCGGAGAAGAAGCAACGGGTGGAAACTCAGCAAGGAGAGCAGCAGCTTGAAACCAGGGAGAAATTTCCCGACAGGGAGGACAATTAATCGGTGGGACAACTTGCCTCCAGAGGTTGTGGGTGCTCCATAAGTGGAAGTTTTTGAGAAGAGGTTGGACCGCTGTTTGTGTGAAATGGCCTGTAGGGTTCCCTACCTGAGCAGGGACTTGAACGGGAAGATCCCCCAAGCTCCCTTCTGTCTCTGTTATTCTCTTAATCATCTTATTCCGAAATTGCTTTCATTGGGTCCGCTTCCTTTCCGACGTTGGTTGCCTTGAATATATTCAAGCAGGGTCTCTAAGGCCTTCGGGATCATTCTGGAAAGGAGCCCTGGTGGTGCCGTGGGTAGAATGAAGTATTGCAGGTGGACTCTCAGCCTCCCATCCTTGGGAGGTTGGTCAAATGAGGACCCAGATGGTTGGGGGCGATGTGCTGGTCCTGCGAACTGCTTAGAGAGGGTCCCAAAGCACTATGAAACAGTGGATGAGTCTAAGTGCCATTGCTAAATCTTCCCATAGCCTGGAATGTGATCCTGACCGGCTCAAGGTGGACTCAGCCTCCCATCCTTCAGAGGTTGGTCAAATGAGGACTCAGATGGTTGGGGGCGATACTCCAATTCTGCAAACCGCTTGGAGAGTGCTACAAAGCACTATGAAGAAGTATATAAGTGCTGTCGCTATTGCTATTCCTCCTTTTATAAATCTCCTAACTTCTATCATGTTGGACCCTCTGGCCAACTGTCATTTTGCAGAATCGTGGAGCACCTCAGATTCACTACTTGAGAGTCCCCGGTGCTTGATGATGGATTATTCAATGGTCTTTTGGAAGTTCATAAAGTTATGCTGGGCAGATTTTGGGGGGAGACGCTCACTCGCCACTTCCACCTTATTCAAGGAACTTAAAGCACTTGAGCATTATCACCCGTCATGCTGGACTGTTTGACACTGGAGTCTGGCCACCGGCCAAAGAGCAGTTGTGTGTCTCGGAGAAAACCTTGCTTATTTTAGCTTTGGAAGACATCCCAACAGCATTCGAGGAATAATGTCTGGAGGGGGAGCCGTTCGATCCTGGTTCAGCTCCAGATGCCTGTTGGAAATATGGACTCTTTATCATTGAGGGTGGAAACAATGACAACTTCCTTGGCCGCTTCTTCTCAAAGGGGATAAATCATAAAATCCATAGGGTTGAAAGAGGCCCAGAGGTCATCTTGTATAACTTCCAGCTCAAGACCAGGTTGTGTAGAGGACTTCTGATGGATGACCATCCAGTCTCTGACAGCAGATTCCCCCATAGAGAAGAAGCCACTTCTCTGTACGGCAAGCTGTTCTACCAGGTGACAGTCCAAAGGCTCAGCTCCTCCCAGCTTCCTCTGAAGGTCCCGTCGAAGTGTTCAGGATTCCATATATACTCAGGTAGTTTTGCGTTCCAGCATTTGTGTTCTGGCCGTGGAACGAAACTCAGAAGGATGCAAGTCTACAGAAACGGCTCTTTGGTCTGCGATGTTTGCAAGGGACCCTCCGAAGGATTGGCTTGATGACAGAAGTGTGACTCGGCTCCTAATTTGATCATCCATCTCTGAATGCAGCCAGTTGTGCAGTCCCTAAACGCAGCAAATTACCGTGCTGAAGCTATAATCGCCCCCTGCGCACACTCCAGGGGTCTCTTTGTGCTGCTCTTAATTGGATGATGAACTCCGCGGTGTCCCATCTCCTTCCCACCAGCGTACTTCAGCTCGTGGTTTTCTGTTGTTATGTTAGCAACTCGAAGATTGCCACTATCACGTCTTTATCCTGTGTCTTAAAGAAGCATCTGTGTGCAAGTATCTGAAATATATGCACATCCACTACACCCTGTACCCATAAATCTCAAGTCAGAATCGATCTTACTAGTCAATATTCTCTAGTGCCGGAAACCAACTCCAACTGACTGACGAAACACCCACATTATTTTTCCCTGATGGATCTAAAATTTCATCAAATCAAAATGTTTGTGGAGTATAGCTAGGCTGTTGGACTAGCATCAGAGGGTCCCAGAGCAATGTCCAGTTCCCACACAAAAGTTCATCGAGTAATTTGAGTACAGTTAAAATTCCTAGAGGCCACCTGAGATAGACAACAGGGTTGTTTTGTAGTGGAAGAAAATAAATTGAGGAAGACGTGGTATCATGGCCATCTAGCATGACTATCTGAATTTCCAAAACCTATCTGCCAAACGGATAAGCCAGCCAACCTGCTTGTTTGTCAATTATAGTCTTATGATTGTAACCAACGTTTGTCAATCGTAGCCTGTATGTAAGTATTGAGCATGTACAACGGAGAAAAATTCCTTGTGTGTCCAGACACCCTTGACCAATAAATAAACACAATTCTATTCTATCCTAGTTTGGCTTGTAGATTGGTTATTAGTATTCTATCAATATTCAATATAGACTGTTCTAAACCTATATTAAAAAAGAGAATAGTATGGCATGATGAATGTGTTTTATGGCATGCTTTGTCACAAATGTGACAGGATGAAATGTTTCATGACATGATGGTTGTACTTGATAACATGACGGCACGATGAATGTACTTTATGATTATGAATGTATCTTACGATTGTAATCACGGTTTGTCAATTATAGCCTTTTGATCGTAATCACGGTTTGTCAATCATGGTCTGTATGTACGTAAGTGTAGAGCATGTACAACGGAGACAGGCTCCTTGTGTCTCCAGACCCACTTGGCCAATAAATTTTGATTCTGATTCTAAACATGTGATAGGAGCCGTGTTCCATTGAGAGCGTTTCTCGCAGGAATCGGGAGGTTTCCGGAGACCCGCGCTGCAAAACCATCCCGGTTCGTCTGGTATCGGCTTCCATTTACCGTCACGAGCTTTCAAAAGCAAACCCGGGTCTGCAGCGGGCTGATAAAAGGGTATAAATAAATAATGGCAATGTAATGAGGTAGCTGGTAAATATTGCTTTAACATCAGTCCCTTTGGTAAAAGAGCATTTACTCCCGACATCCGTCCTTTAATCCTAGTATCCCCCCTTCCCTTTTTCTTCTTTCCACACCCCCCCCCCGACATCTCCGCCCAGGATTTCTGCTCGGTCTGCCAATCATGATAAAGTAGCAAAATTCTCTTCCAGGTCGATAGTTCTTCAGGTGCTGGGATGGCCTCGAGGTGCAACGCCCCCACTCCCCCCCCCCCGTGCGTTCCCAAACTACATTATGTCGAGGGGGGGGAGGAAACGGAGCCGAGGGGGGGAGGGGCAGAGGCTAAGGCCCGGCAAAAGATCGAACCCTTCCTGCATTAGTAGAAGGGGAGTTGTGCAGCTATTGATGCTTTTCCGTTTCTGTCTTTCCTTTCCTCCCTTCTCCCTCTCCCCTCCCCCCACCTCCCGCCGCACTCCCCTCTCCCTGCAGGAACACTTCACGCCGGAATGCAAGTTCAAGGAATCCGTTTTTGAAAATTACTACGTCACGTATTCTTCCATGATCTACCGGCAGATGCAGTCTGGGAGGGGCTGGTACCTGGGCCTCAACAAAGAAGGGGAAGTCATGAAAGGGAACCACGTCAAGAAAAACAAACCGGCGGCACACTTCCTCCCCAAGCCGCTCAAAGGTGAGCACCCTTCCGATGACCTCGGCCATTTGCAGAAGGTTTCCGGGATGCTGCGTCTCTCGAGACGGGCTTTGGGAGTTTATTGCAGGGTCGGCCTCTGCCTTGTTGCATCCAGTCTTGTTTATCTTTTGGTGTGTGTGTGTGTGAAATGAGTGGGTGGAGAGAGGACACCAAATGGGAGCAGCAGCTACCACAGGGCTCTTCAACCCCTCCCAGTCTGTGGACCAGCACCAGTCCGCGGCATGCCAGCAACCGGACCACGCAAAAGAAGCCAAACCCCATTGGCGGGATGCAGGCAGCATGCAAAACCATGCCCCCTCTGGTCCGGGGAAAAACCACAGGGTCTCCCTCTCTTTGTTGGCTTGTACCAAGGGATTTTTCAGACTTTTTTCATGAGGTATTCTGGAAAAAATCAAGTGCCTCATGAAAAAAAGGCTGATAGATCCTCTGGTGCAAGCCGACAAAGAGAGGGAGACCCTGTGGCTCAGCGGCTCAGACATCAGCCTCACATGTCTTCCAGCCAGGTTGAAATCCCAAGGGCCTGCTTCACTGATGAAAGCTAATAAGCTGGAAATGGCCTTCCGAGACTCCCTTTCTTTCTTTGTCAGCTTGTAAAATGTCTTGCTGCTATAAAAAAAGTGTGTCACCTAGCAACAAGCCTGCTAAAGCTCCTAGTCGGGGGGCGAAAGGCAGAAAGGAGTAGGTCACTCCCTTCTGTACTCGGAAAAAAACCAGGTGTCTCTTTTTTAATAAAAAAAGGCCGAACAAAGAACCATAGAGTTGGACGAGATCTGGGAGGTCTTCTTGTCCAGCTACTTGCTCAAGCAGGAGACCCGTCTGTGCCTCCTCTCTGACTTTCCTTTCTCCTCCTTCCGACCAGTGGCCATGTACAAAGAACCCTCTCTCCACGACCTTACCGAATTCACACGGTCCGGCAGCGGAACCCCGACGAAAAGCAGAAGCGTCTCGGGAGCGTTGAACGGCGGCAAATCGATGAGTCAGAACGAATCGACGTAGCCAGGATGGAGGAACGAGAGCGGAGAAGAACGCTCGGCGGAACTTTTACCTCTAGATACCTGCGGCGGAGCCCGTAATTTATGATCGTCCTTTGTTTATTTTTTGCAACCGCCCGTTCAACACCCTTCCCGCCAAGCCAGCCAACCGGGGGAGCGCGGTCTCTTGGCCTTCGATCCGCTCACCCGGGGACTTTCCCGGAGGCGGTCCCAAATCCCCCCCCCTCCCCATAAACCCGTAAATGATTCGTGTCGAAAGGAAAGATCTCCACCTTCACCCCCATGACGTAAAACGCGCTTGTGCCAACGCGGTCCTTAGCCAGACCCAACGTGAAGCCACAATTTACCGTTGCGCCTCGCCTTTCATCCCTCACCTCTTGTGGAGACGAAAAAGAAACCAAAAACAACCCACAAAGTTTAAAAAAAACACAGTTTTTTTGCTTTCCAACCGAGGCAGAAACCCTGTCCAAGATTTTTGTTTTGTTTTCGCCCCTTTTGCTCTTCGAGGGAAATGTCAATATCGAGTGTTTATATATATATATATATAATATATATATATTATATAATATATATCAATGATTCGGGGAGGGATAGAGGCAACCTGTTACGCTCTCTTGTTTTGTTTCGTTTTCAGCTTACCGTTTTATATAATCGTAAAGCTCGGTAAGGCAAAAGAAATCTGAATATATCTCTTTTTGGTTTTTATTTTATTTTATTGGCTTTTTTGAGGGGGGGGCGTGGGGATCTCTTCTCTCGAAGGGGTCTTGAGATGTGTCTTTCCAGGCCAAGCCAAGCCCTGCTTAATCTGTAAATCTTGAGGGGAAATAATCAATAAATCAGGTCGGGAGCCCCCGGTCGCAATAGATCCGAGGCCCCGGCAGAAAAAAAATTAAAAACTGTGTTCTTGCGATTTGAACACACACCGAGAGAGAGAGATACATTTTTTTACCGATTTGTAGTCATCCTTTCCCCCAAAAAACCTCATGCAAAACTCCAAAACCGTCTGTAGGTACCGAGGTCTGTGTTCATTTTCCCCGTCGGTGGAAAATAATTATTTTTTTAAAACAGGGTGAATCGAGTTCTTCCCACAGTGTACATTTCCTTTTTGGTTGTTGTTGGTTGTTGTTTTTTTTCCTTCTCCCTTTCTCTTCTTTTCCCCCCCTCCGCTCTTCTCTTCATTACGTTTTTGTGTATCGTACTTAAAAACAAGCGCAAAACCTGTGGACGTCACTTCTTTTTTCTAAAGACAGAAACTGTGGAACTAAAGTCACTTAACTACGTTTTTTATAAGGGGAAACCGCGACATCTTACTTGTAAACATCGTTCCTTTTTTATTTCATTATTATTATTATTTTGCTTCCCTGAAAAAGTAAAGATGATCGTGGATATGTTGAGGGTGCCGGGGGAAGTCTGCGAGGAAAGGAATTGCAATCCAGCCCGTTGAGGTCATCGGAGTTGAAATAATGCGAGCTGGTGGGAAATCTCTCCTGATCTTCCCGTGAGGGAGGAGAAGCTATTAAGACGGGAAAAAGGACTCGGGGTGTCGAGGGGATTTCATCAAATCTGACTGGAGATCAGGTAGATCTGGATGGAAGAAGAATAGGGAGCCTTTCTGAATCTCTGAGAATGATTGCATTCTGAGAATGATTGCACTCTGAGAATGATTGCATTCTTGCAGACGTTTCATAACCCTACTAGGCAACGCCATCCATTCCGGGTGATGGAGCTGGATCTATCCCGATTATGTTGCCTAGTTCAGGGGGTTCTCAACCCCCAGTCCGTGGACCGACGGCGGTCCACCGCATGCCAGGAACTGGGCCGTGCAAACAAGCCAAGCCCCATTCACAACATGCAGGCCGCACACGAAACCACACCCCTTCCGGTCCGTGGAAAAACCTTTCTCCCTGGTGCCCAAAAGGTTGAGGGCCACTGATGATCTAAGTTGGATCATGAAACATCTGCAAGAAAACAACCAAGCTGTGGCCATCTAGGTAAGATCATCAGTGCTGGATGATGGAGCTGAATCTTCACTGATGATGTTGTCTAGTTGGGTTATGAAACGTCTGCAAGAAAACAGCCAAGCTCAGAGGGCACCGAGGATTCCGTTTCCTGGATCCTTTTTTTTCTATTTGCAAGAGGCTGTTTTGTTTTGGGTTTTTTTTTTTAAGGAAACAGAAGGAATGCAACCAGGGAGGGAGAGAAAGCGAAGTTTCTGTTTAGTTCATCATATCTCTTGCATGAGAGGAAGTTGGTTGGATACTGGCTTCAGAAGTTGCATGACCTGTTTAAGATTTTGTGCATTGCTCTCTGTCGAAGATAAATGCGTGCAAAGCGGATATGGGCCAGGATGAGCTGTTTCCTGTCGCTTTGTACAGAGGAGATGTTTATTATTTGTTGTATACAACCAAGCACTGAATAAACGAATTTATATGAAGGTGTCCATTCTAAAAACAAAATATTAGCACGGAATAACAACGTCTAGCTTTGTGAATTCATCCAGGGCCAGAGCTTCTCATCTGGAGAAACCGAAAATGAAAGACAGTCTTGTGAGTTGTGCAGAACTTCAGTCTCAAACTTTCATTGCTTCTCATGCGGGCTGAATATTTTACAAAAGGAATCCCTTGAATCCTATAAGGCAGGGATGCTGGCTGGGGAATTGTGGGAGTTGAAAACCACCAGTCTTAAAATGGCCAACCTTGACGATCCCTGTTGTAAGGACTCCTGGGGTCTTTTGAGATACTAATAGAAGAGATGTAAGACAGAAGATCTGCAGATGAATTCCATCCTCAACATCTTCAGGTAGAACCGCGAAAAACTCCTGCCAAATCTTTGCACAGCCCCTTGGATAGTCAGTGTCAGTAATCATGGGGGAGACAGATCAAGGGGCCCCTTCATGTTTAGGCAAATGTTAAGAGAGAAAGCTGCTCTTCATGGCTGAATGAATGGTAGGTAGAGAACCTCTCAAAAGGAAACTCACTCAAGACTTAGGGAAGTGGGTGTCATCTGTCCATCCTCCCTCAGCTCCCCAAGGAGATGTATCCATGAATACTAAAACCATATTTTAAGATTAGGCTGGAGAACTTTCAGTACACGCTGACGGAGAATGGAGAAGACGCCAAGTTCTCCCTTGGCCACCAACAATTTTCATGCTTGCTAGAACAAGTTGGTCTTCAAATGAGCTGTAGCTTTCGCTGGCGAGAGCGCAATGTGGCCTCCTGGAATCCGACACCAATTTTTTGGAGAGGGGAGAACCGAGAAAGATTTATCAGTTTCTTCTCTTGACTTTGGAGAGAGAAGTCAACAAGTCAACATCAATCAATATCTCATCAGGAACCCAGCGTATGTTTTGCGAAGGATGGTTCACCTTCCTTTTCAACTGCTAATATTTAGTTAAATTCATCATATTCCCCCGATCAGCCTTCCTCAACGTAGACGTGCTAAGCCATGGTGACCACCCTTCCTAGCTAGCCTGCTAACGTTATTCTGGGAATTGTAGTCCATCCCGTTCACAGCTGATTTGGGAGAAGGTTGATGTAAGAGTGGCATGAAGGACTTCTATGGGGATTCTCAATCATCCAGGTCACGAGTGTCCCAAAGGTGCTTTGTCCAAAAGACAACTGGACTTTCCTGGTTCTTCTCCCTTCAAAACTTTTCCCTTCTCATCCAAGAAGCTTCTTCAGTTCTGAAGAAGGCATCATAATTAAAGGCATCAGGCATTAAAATGACCAGAGGAAAAATGATCTCTTGAAGCTTAGGATATTTTTTTAGAGGGAAGAGCTTTTGGTCCCTCAGCTCCAGAAGTGAAGATCTGATATCAGTTGGACGTTCTCCTTGTTCTGCCTGGCTTCTATTCAAGTCTTATTGGCAAGTGACTCTTTTTTTTCCCCACGAAAACATTTCACTTCTCACTTCTTCACTTCTGAAGAATTGCATCAGACCTAAAGAAGCTTCTCGGATGAGAAGCGAAAGGTTTTCCAGGTAAAACCACCAAGAGAATCCAGTTGCTTTTGGGGATAAACCACCTTTGGGACATGAAGAACTTCCTTTTAAAAAGACCAGAGGAAAAATGGTGTCTTGAAGCTTTGGATTTCTTTTAGAGGGAAGAGCTTTTGGTCCCTCAACTCCAAAATGAAGGTCTGATATTAGAATATGTCCTCCTTCTCCTGCCTAGCTTCTATCCAAGCCTTGGCAAGTGACTATCCCTAATCAATGTTGACCGATTCTCTCCACCCATACAAAATAAAAGATAGACTAGCTGGGTGAATAAATACCCTTCTCCAAAACCCATGGGAATCTCCTCCTCTACATTGACCCCCCCCAAAACCACATAGGTACTGTGTGTGAATGCAGTCTCCAGCTGAGCTTGACTCGTAAGGAGAGCACAAACTATCCATGTTGGTATTCACTGCAGTGCTTACACCCAGCCGGCGTGAATGAACGCCTGAGGCGCACGGAGCGCTGTTCCCTTCCCACCGAAGCGGTCCCTGTTTTTCTACTTGCATTTTTACCTGCTTTCGAACCACTAAGTGGGCAGAAGCCGGGACGAGCCACGGGAGCTCACTCAGTGATGCGGCGCTAGGGATTCGAACTGGCGATCTTCCAATCGACAAGCTCAGCGTCTTAGTCACTGCTAAAGTTCACGCTCTCTTTTAGGCCTGGCTAAAATCAACTGGGAATAAATTCAGCTGCAGATCCCGGAGACAGATCCCCATCTTACGTTTCAGAGGCCAGCCTCACAAGCCTCTCCAATCAAGTCAAACCTAACAGTAATCAGGACTGGAAAAGACGCATTTACAAAGCAAGTCCTTTCAGCATTCTAATAAACGCGGTTTCGTGAAACGAAGGTTGAGGTGATCAAAGGAGAATTCCAATAAGAACGTTTGTGTCCAAATCAGACTCAGAATCAGAATTTATTGTCCAAGGAATTCATCTCCGGCGTTCATGCTCAATACTTATATACAGGCTATAATTGACAAACTGTGATGACAATCACAAGATACATTCATAATCATAAAGTACATCCATCTTGTCGTGTTCCTATGAACATAAGATACAAAGACACGTGTGAAGCTTCTATAGGCATTTCAAAACAGTGAGCTTCTAGCTGTCTTTCTTTTGCTGAAGGAAAAGGGCAAATGGGCTAGCTGAAATCTGGATAACGTTTACACATTAGGGGCTTGTCTCTTTATACAGTGCAGGAAATTCACCGTTGGTGAAAGAGACGGAAGCTGCATTCCTCCACAATGCTTAGCTTGGTTAGTGTAAAACCTGGCTGGTCTTTCTTCAGTTTAACAAGCTGGATGCATTCATCTCTCTAGGGAACTTACTGTAAGCTTCCTACTATGTGGGGAAAGGGGATAATTTAGCCTGCTGTGTGAGGGAAACAACGCAGTGGTGGAAATCTATCCCACAACCCATCAACCATTAATTCTCT